>PVHY01005262.1:0-84774 GCA_004024945.1 Uropsilus gracilis
ATGACAAACCCACAGTAAATATCATTCTCAATGGGGAAAAACAAATCATTTCAATTAAGGTTTGGAACCAGGCAAGGATGCCACTCTCTCCACTCCTTTTCAACATAGTTCTGGAAGTCCTAGCTAGGAAAATAAGACAAGAGAAAGACATAAAAGGAACTCGAATAGGGAAAGAAGAAATAAAGCTATCATTATACACAGATGATATGATACTCTATGTAGAGAACCCAAGAAAATCAACAGAAAAGCTAATTGAAATAATAAATCAATCCAGTAAGGTAGTTGGATACAAAATCAATACATAAAAATCAATAGCATTCATATATGCAAAGAATCAATCAGAAGAAGAAGAAATTTTAAAAAAAGACACTCCATTTACTATCCCACCAAAGAAAATTAAATACTTGGTAGTATACCTAACAAAAGAAGTAAAAGACCTATACAAAGAAAACTATGAAACATTCTTAAAAGACATAGAAGATGGTGTTAAAAAATGGAAAGATATTCCCTGTTCATGGATTGGAAGAATCAACATTATCAAAATGGCCATACTACCAAAAACAATCTACAGATTCAATGCACTTCCAATAAAGTGTCCAATAGCATATTTTAAACAGATAGAACAACAAAAGACCCCAAATAGCCAAAACCCTTTTGACAAACAAGAGAAAATGGAGGTATTACTATTCCAGACTTCAAACTATATTACAAAGTCATAGTACTTAAAACAGCATGGTACAGGTACAAAAACAGAAAAACAGATCAATGGATCAGAATCAAATACCCAGAAATAAAACCACACATACATGGTCAACTAACCTTTGACAAAGGGGCAAAAACATACTCTGGAAAAAGGGTAGCCTCTTTAGTAAATGGTGCTGAGAAAACTGGATCAAGACATGTAAAAAATGGACCAGGACAACACCCTCACACCTTTTACGTAAATCAACTCAAAATGGATAAAGGACTTAGCAGTGAGACCTGCAACCATAAAATACATAGAGAAAAACCTTGGCAAAACCCTTCATGAATTTTACCTCAGAAATCCATCTTGGGAAACAACTATGGCTGGAAAAAAAAATGAAGGAAAACATAAACAGCTGGGACTATATAAAAAAAAGTTTCTGTACAGAAAAAGAGACAATAAACAAAACAAAAAGAAACCCAACCGACTGGGAGAAAATTTTGCCCTTCAGACAAGTGACAAGGGTCTGATAACAAAGTTCCACAGAGAGCTCCTACAGTTAAACAAAAAACAAAACAAAAAACCTAATCAAAAATTGGGAAGAAAAACTAAAAAGACTTCACCAAAGAGGAGATACAGATGCTAATAGGCAAATGAAGACTGCTCCCCATCACTAATAATCAGGGAAATGCAAATTATAAACCACACTGAGATGCCATCTTACACCAGTATGAATGGCCCATATTTAAAAAAAAAAACAGACAATGACAAGTGCTGGTGCGGATGTGGAGAAAAAGGAAAGAGGAATTATCAGTAGACCCAACAATCCCACTACTGGGAATCTACCCAGAGGACATGAAAACAATAATTCAAAAAGGACACTTGTACATGCATGTTTATTGCAGCTCTGTTTACAATTGCCAAGATTTGGGAACAAACCAAATGCCTCAAAACTGATGATTGGCTGAAAAAAAAGTGGTATATGTACATGATGGAATACTACACATCAGTCAAGGAGGACAAACATATGTCATTTGCAGCAACATGGATGGAGCTAGAAGGACTCATATTAACAGAAATAAGCCAAAAAGAAGAAGATAAATACAGGATGGTCTCACTTATATGATGTATGTAGGGAAAAACAAGCAAACGAATAAGAAAAATTAGAAACAACCAATGGAACTGAAAAATGTAGCTAGAGAGGAGGGGGAAGAAGGTAGGGGAGGCAAAGGGCACAAAAAAGCAGGATTATTAACAGGTGTTAGGGAAGTGGGGTACACAATAATGTAATATAAATATAAATACACATATATATGCAAAATTTAATAATAAATTAAATTTAAAAACCCAGTCATCACAGAGATAGTTGACATTCTCTGTGGTTATCTCTTCTATCCTATTCCCCATTATACATTCCCAGAAATAATAATCGGTACACTGGAAAAAAAAAAAGTAACAACCAACAGAACTGAACAACAGAGCGAGAGAGGGGGAGGAGAAAAAAATGGGAGGCAGAAGGTGCAAAAGTTTAAGATGGTTAATGGGTGTTAAGGAAATGGGAAAACCACAGTGTACACAACAATGTTTTATATATATATATATACAAAATAAAATTAATATAAAGATAAAATGGGGGGAGGGTGTGGAATAAGGGGTACAATACAACCATGTAAACATGACCAACATTGTACGATAACTACAAAATAAAAAATTAAAAAAAAAACACTTAGAGTTTTCAATGACTTTCTTTCCAATTTTAATATACTCAGGAAATCAGTGGAATGCAAGGTTCGTTTAGGGGAAACGTTGCATGCTGACATCTGCTTTTCCAGAATCTGACATGGTGCCTGTGTATAAAAACTAAATGAGTAAAAACTTTTGCTGTCTTCAGACAGAGAGAGAGTGACTTGGAAGTGTGATGTATAAGTGCACCTGAAAGACAAGTGATATCAGATGGGAAAATATCTTATTTGTGCAACATTTCTATCTGGTTCAGAAGCATGGAAACCTGAAGAAAACACAAGCTCAGGCATTATTTTATTGAAAATCAGGAGTGACTAAAGAATTTTGAGGAAAGATATGAATATAAACAATAATAATGATAGAGTTGCAAGGGTGAGATAATTTATGAGAAGAGTATATGACAGAGAGCTACACCCAAAGACCAAAACACAGATTCCTGCTCAGGAGTTACCCATAGGTAGGTGGGGTATGGGAGACTCCAGGTTACTCTCAGCTAGCAGGACTCTAAATCACTGTGCATACTCTTAAATTATCATATAGGCAGCATTGTTTTCTTTTATTCAACACCTTGCTTAAACATTGCCCTGAGAACTTCGATGGGTAAAGTTGGGGCAGCAAGAGGAAGAATCTTGAACACTAGGCAGGAACCAAGTTATAGGATAATTTTATACCCTCCCCATCAAGGTGAAAAATATAACTGAGGTACCAAGATCTGCCTTCACAGTGATTCCATTTGATACAGTTTGTATGTAACCAAATACATGGCAAATATGATTGGCAATTCAATAGTACTGTTATTTATTGTTATCATCCCATGAATTATCAAATCAAAATAGCATCTTAGATTGGTTTAGTAGTGAACAATGTGAGGGAAAGATAGATGATCTGGAGAACTTAACTCCAATAAAGCTCTAGAAGATATAATGTTTAAGGTCCAGAACAGTGGTTCTCAAAATATAATTGTCTGGACCAGAAATAGCACTACCCATGAAGCTGTTATAAATGCAAATTTTTAGACCTAACCCCAGACTTACTAAACTAGAAATTCTGGAGATTGGGCCCAGTAATCTGCATTTAACAGGTCTTCCAAGTGACTCTGAAGTGTGACTAAAGGTTTCACTAAAACCACTAAGAACCACTGATCTAGAGTGCAAGAAGGCGAGGGCTCAATGATGCGCTTTTGCAGAGCTTCCACAGTGACATTGGTTACCCAGATAGCTACCAAGAGGCAAATCAACCACAGTCAAAGGTAGCATAACCTCCTATTGTCTACCTCAATATAATGGCTCAAGTGCAAGCCAGATAGCCCATGTAATGTTCACTGTAACACTGGAATTTAGATTTTGACTTCTAAAAGTAAGTGATTCTTAGAAAAATACATGATTCAATAGAACAATCTGGTTCTGAAACTGAAGACTCATTTTGCAACATGATCTTGGGTAATTTATTTAACCTTTGTGAGTTTCTATTTCTTCTTCTGCAAAATAGAAAACATAAAACTTTATCTTATAAGGTTGTTTTGAGAATTAAGCAGAATAATGATATGTAAAATTTTACCCAAGACCCAGGCTCATAAATGTTAAATAAATGATAACAGTTAGGTTGTGATATGAGTTATTTCTGTTACCATAGGTTGAACCACATAAAGCGGATGATATGTAACTATTTATTGATTTACAAAAATGACAGTCTGTATGGTTCAATCTAATGTCCTCTCTCACAATTGGAACTCAAGTATAGTAAGTCACACTGTATCTCTTTCAAAACTACTTAATGGCTTCAGCAATAGGATTGCAGCTAGTGGATTTATATCTTTGCCTCAAATGGAATCTTTGGATACTTTAGGATCTTATTTGCTTCTCAGGGCCGGTTCTTTGAAGGAGAACCAGGTAAGGAGAATGTGGAAGTATTACTAGATAATTGAGTTTAACCCTAACAAGATGGAATGATGGGCACCTTATTTGGGTAAAAAATTTGAATGTTCCAGTAGACCCTTTGCCAACCTTAATGAAGGCAAAGAGGTGTTGTGGAGTCATCCAGAAGGGTGGCCAGGTAATGACATACTGATTTCCTCAGAGAACCACATTATATCATAATTATTACAGAGAAATCTATACTGACCACTGTGGCTTGTCCTCTAGAACAAGACATCTCCAACAGGAATGTAAATACGAATCACCTCAGGAGCTTGTTAAAATAGATTCTAACTCAGTGTGTCTGGGGTCAGGCCCCAGAGTCTCATTTTTAACTAACTTCTCTGTGGTGTCAATGTTGTAGATCAATTGATTATACTTTGAAAAGCAAAGCTCCAGAGAATGTGTTGACAATATGACACTAAATTGGTTAGTGTTGAGTGAAAGTAGAGCTATTTAACAAGGTGAGGAACACCTGGAACTAACTGAACAGTAATGACAAATGGAACCATTAAAAACACATGAAGAATACAGCATTAGCTATATCGGAACTCAACAAATGATAGCCTGTCACCTGTTTTTATAAATAAAGTTTTATTGGAAAACAATAGAGATTGCACAGTCTGCCAAGCCCAATATATTTAATATCTGGCCTTTTATGGAAAAAGTTTACTATCTCATAAACCAGTGACATCTGCTTTATACCTTTGTATTAAAAGACACTCTTAAAAGAAAGAGCCTGTTCAGTTAATGTTTCCTCAGTAATGTTCAGTCTTGCAGCATATGAGAATTTCAAATAGTCTCAAAACTAAAACCAGACACAGGGAGACTAAGAGTATGCATTTGATATTTATACCAGTGTTTACTGTGTATCCCGGTTCAAGTTAAGATCTGTAAGGATATAAAAATTATTAGAACAATGTTCAGTTTTAAGAGACTCCACATCTGCCTGAAGGTGACTTTTCCTTTTCCTTCAAGATTTTTCTTTATATCCTTATACTGATATTGAAACATGCCAAACAATTGTGATGTATCTGACCAATCCTTATGTACTCATGGGAAAAACTTTCTCCATTGTTTTACCATTTAAAAAGTATGTATTTTGTCATATTTATTTTTCTTTTAAACACTTATTTAAATCAATAATAATGTGTCTACTCAATTTTACATTTTTACCAATATCATAAACATCTCTCTATGTTGTTTGGTACCTTTTGTAATCTTGATTTTTGTGAATGCATTTTGTTCTAATAAATATACACCATAAGTTTACATAGCTGGCTATATTACTGGATATATTTGTTACTCCTAATTATCTGCTCTTTAATAATTTTTGGATATGTAACTATTCAAACTTTTGGACTTTCTCCTTAGGATAATTTCGCAGAAGAACACTTATGGTACCAAAAGATATAAATAACTTTAAGGCATGTCACTTGTATTTTTAAATTGCTTTCTAGAAGGGTAACATAAATTTACATTTCTATCAGCATTGAATAATAATAGTAGCTTGGCCACACACTTATTACTACAGGGTATCATTATTTTTGGTTAGTTTAAGGCAAATATTTTAGGACAAATCTGATACAAATAGAGAAGCAATTTAATCTTCATCCGTGACCAGGAATTTCTATGTTCTCTTCCTTCCTTTTAACGAAAGTGGAACCTGAGCTGCTAACATTGCCCATTCCCATCATAGAACTAGAACCAGAAACTAGAATATTCTATGATATTATTAGCTTAGAAGTCTGGATAAGGCATATCTGATTTAAATCACATCTAAAAGTCTAGTTAATTTGGTTCTAAAAAGAACTCATAATAACACCACTTAGAAGGTGCTATTAAGGTATGATCCCTGATGTGTTAAATTGAAGTTTCAATATGAAAAAAAGAGAAATCCACAGTTTTTACAATCCCTTATATTCATCTTTTTACTAAGAATTTTTATTTTAATGATTTCTTTTTGTGCATCATAAATTGTTCTGTGATATAATAAGCACAGTTACTCTAAGTCTGAAGAATTGAAATAAAACAATTTTAGGGCAGCCAAATGATTTGCCTAAGATTACAGAACTATTTACAGCAGAGCTTGTTCAGGAACCTAGAATTTATATTTATTCATTCATCCATCCATTGATTAACAATTTTTTTTAAGCATGCTAGATTTCAGTGGTAAGCTTCAGGGTTAGGGTATTAACCAAAATTGCATAAAACCAAAATATTTTAAGTACAAATCAACAAGAAGAATAGACATTTTAGGAACATTTTCAAAATCAAAGAAACAACCAAACAAAAAAAAAAGGAAGAGAAACATGAAAAACCCTCAAAGCAAATGATAATATTTTTATAATGGCGAGCGATTGCATGATACCTATCAAACAAAGACAGATTACTATGAGAAAGAAATAGAATGTGTATGAATTTTTAAAGATTATTACCTGACAGATGTTTCAAGTCAATAGAAAAGTTGGAATATGAATTAGAGGCAGTCTCTTTGATCATAAAACAATAATCTGTCCAAAAATATAGATAATAAAAAAGACAATTAAAAGATTGATACAAGAAGCAAAATACATATTTCTCCTATTTCAGAGAGACATTGAGTATCCAGCACAATGAATAGAGTAAAAATATCTACCACGGCATATTTCATTGTGAAATTTAGAGCCCACAGACAGAAAGAAAGGACCCTAAAGGCTTCTAGTGTGGAAGCAAATAAGCACATACAATATAAGAGAATCAAGATGAAATTGGACTTTTCAATAGTAACACTGAAAATTAGAAGAAAATGAAACAATACTTAGACATTTTGAGTGGTTGTAGTTTTTACTGTAGATTATATTCCAAGTTAAATTATTAGCCAAAAGAATGAAGATGAAAAATATGTATTTTCATAATTGCAATAATTCGAATGGATGTGCTCATAAAGGTATTGAGGGATATCTTTTGGCAATGAGGTTATTATCAAGAAAGCAAAAGGGATACAGAAAATACTTCACTTAAACCAGGAAAGTGATGAAGGGGAGTCCTAGGGTGTTAGCTATGCAAGAGAATTGGATTGGATGGAAGCAAGAAGGCATAAGGCTCTGAATGTAAAGCCTCCAGTAAAAGAAATAGAACTATGAGGTTCTATTAAGCAGATGTGTTTAATATTTGGAGTATAACATCAGTTGACTTAAACAGTAGTATTTATTTTCTTAACTCGGCATATGCTTCTTAAATAACAAATTAAACTAATTGAAAAAGTAAAGCGTCAGCCAATGGAGTGAATGAGGATGGTAGGGAAGAGAAAAAATACAACTGAGACTCAGTGCTCTTGAGAACATTCTAATTTGGAAGCAAGATAAAAAGGAGAAGAATGGGTATCATGGGAGTCAGAACAGACAGCATAAGGAAAGTAATTGACTGCTCCCCAGGTGTTGAATAAGATGAAGATTGAAAAATTGTTCATTTGATTGGATACTGGAGGTTTTCAGTAACTTTGTCATACACATTCTCAGTGGAATGATTGTGAGGGTAGATGAGTGTAAAATCCAGATTGAAGTGGGGTAAGAGTGAGTATGAAGCCGCTATTTGTGTGAACTTGGGTTATGAACTCAAGAAAAAGGTTGGCACATGGGAAAAGATGTGGAGTCAATAGACTTTTTCTTTACTTTTGCTTTTAATAAAAATGGGAGTCTATAGAACCTGTCTGTTTATTGTAGGACTGATCTAATGAAAGAGAGAAGGATGATCATGTATAACACAAAAACAATCTAAGCAGTATTTGAGAGAATGAGATCCAGCATTCGGGTAGAGGGGATGGGACTTTGTTTGAGAGGATGAAGGACATTTTTCCATTTTAACCAGAGCAAAGAAGGAGAAAATGGGTCCCAATGAAGATTGCAGGTTTGGTGAAGGGAAGATGATTTTTCAATTTTACCCATGAAATGAGAAGTCATCATCTGACAGTAAAGAAAGGACTATAGAAGGTTTCAAGAGAGAAAGAAAATATGAAACAGTCTCCTTAGGGAATAGGGAAGTAAGTCAACAAGAAAAAATATAAGACCTGCTGGGCATCTTTGAGTGCTCATTTGAAGTGGAGATTGTGAATTTAAAGTGACTCCTAGAGCTCTGTTGCATTTTTTTTTTTCATTCACGTTTGGAAGCTGGGGTACAAATAGAGAGAACTCAGCAGGAGCTGGAGTCTTGTCAGGAATAAGATGAAAGAACTGAGAGCAGAAGTTTTGTAAGAGAAAATGATATGTGGGAATGCTGGGATCAAGACTGGTGGTTTAAGGGAATGGGCTGAACTAGTGAAACCCGCGAGTGGTGGGATCAACATGCATAGTAACTTTTATATCCTGGGGTATTGCAGTCGCAAAAGCAAGTAGACATTTGACTTGTATTTTCTAGTCTAGTGTGATTATATTTTCTGGGGTGCTAATGGTAAGAACAGGGTTGCGTGTTTGTCAAGAGAACCTGTGGGGCTTTCTGTAAAAGCTGGTGATCCAGAGCAGGGCTAAAAGTGCCATCTTCCAAGCCATTCTTCTTCAGAGCCCCAGGGAAATAATTCATCTAAATAAGGGCTGCCCTTATTCCTTATAATTCTGATATCCTATGTGCTATAGAAGCAAAAAGGCTATGGAAAACCCAATATTTCAAATCCTGCGGCTGCTGTTTAACTGACTACAAGGTTTTAGGAAGTCATGTAATTTGCTGAGGTTGAGGACTAACCCTTAATGTGAAAGTGCTTCTTAAGAGAGCTGACATTCATTTCAGATGGGAAGAATTCATGTTTCCCACTGTAGAGAAGAGATAGTCATGCGTCATCTTACATATAAGTGATAGGTCATTATTATGTCAAATGAAGAGTGTCTGACTGGCCTTGCTCAATAATTACTGCAAAGAGGAAGAGCTATGGATCAATTACTCTGAAGTCAATTATTTTGGTTGACATTTCCAGTTGGAGCTCTTCTTTTTTAAAATACTAACCCTGTAATATGTGATCAGTTGATTTTTCCTGTTCCCATTATTGTATTCTCCTTCTGACTTTAAGAATTTGGCAGATTGTTGCCTCATTTACCACACCTAAAGTTTTTCATTCTTCAGGTCTCATTTGAACACTACTTCTTTGGAGACCTTCCCTGACTGTCTCTTTCTGGACCTTCCTCACCTTTGACCCTTATTCTCTCTTACCAAAACACTTTTTCTTATTTTTTAAATTTATTTTTAATTTACTTTTTTGTGGGAAGAAAACAAGTTGCAGATAGGTATACATATTTCAATACCATCATTACAAAATTATAAACCATGTAAAATAATGTATTATTTTCTCATGTGTGATTTAAAAGTTTCAAATACCACAGGAATGATAAACATCAAATCCAGTGTACTGATTATTATTTCTGGGAATTTATAATGGGGAATAGGATAGAAGAAATGTCCACAGAGGATGTCAACGATCTCTGTAATGATTGATTTTTTTAGCTTAATTTTTTTCTTTTGTATATATGTGTGTGTATATATATATATATATATACACACATATATATGTATATATATATATACACACATATATATGTATATATTACATTATTGTATACCCTGGGCTTTACCATTTCCCTAACACCTGTTAAGCATCTTACTCTTTTATGCCCTCTGTCTCCCCAACCTTCTTCCCCCTCCTCCTCTCTCGATCCATCATTCAGTCCTGTTGGTTGTTTCTAATTTTTCTTATTTATTTGTTTTTTTCCCCTATATCCTTCATATAAGTGAGATCATCTGTATTTCTCTTTTTCTTTTTGGCTTATCTCTGCTAATATCAGACCTTCTAACTCATCCATGTTGCTACAAATGACCTATGTTTGTGCTCCTTGATTGATGCATCACTTTGTTATCTTAATCCTAGTTAATTCTACCTATGGTGGTGGACATGTGTAGTATGTATATTTGTCAAAGTGTGAGATTATATCCCTAATATTGTAAAGTGATGACACTTCAATTAAAAAGAGAAAGAAAATCAGGGGAAGTTTTTAAAGAGAAAAAAATGATGTAGGGTACTTTAAGAATTCTGAAGACTTGTTGCACTATAGCTTTTAAATTTTATCAATTTTTATAATTATGTATTATCTGTGCATCATTTATTATACTATCCCCTATGTATACCCAATAAATGAAAAACATTAAAATTATATTGACTAGTTGGGGGGGGAAACCTAGATAATCTCCTGGTATGTGAAAAATTTTTTGTGGGATTAGGTGGCTATATGATTGTTGGATCTCCCACAGTAGGCATCTACCTCTACTTGGCAGTGATCCTGTATTTTGTTACTAAGAATATACTAAGTACGTGACAGGTATGTCCAAATATGCCTTGTGTCAATAAATGAATGAATGGATGGTTAGGTGAATGATATGTTTCACAAATAACCTATTTAGAATAAATAGCATTGTCTACATGTAAGTATTCTTTGAACATCTTATTGATTTTTTTTCAGATAAGTAAAGATCAGTTACAGGTGACTTTAAAATCTGTTCAGACTAAAACTATTTCATTTTTGCTATATGAAGTATAACTTAAGACCTCAACCATTCATTTATCTGGATTCAGAATAACATTTCTGGAGAAGAATCAAATTCAAAATATTCCCTGAATAATTTTTTATATTTCAAACCCTATTTCTGTTTAGTCCTATATCTGTTTTCTGATATTTATTCACCTCAGCATGGGGCAAATGTGACTTTTATTCAAGTTATGTTGAACAACTCTCAACAGCGTTCAGTTAACTCCTAGTTGGTTCTCCACTCAAAAAGAACCTGGTGTTATTTGTAGATCTCCAGCTCTGATATGCTTCATAGCCTCTTTCAATGCTGAATTTGGGGAAATGGCACAGATGATTGACATCAAGAGATTCTTAACACCCATTCCGGTCCTCACTCCACATTGTCTAAGATGTAACTCTGATTCAAACCAGAGCAGATAAATGGTAGGTGCTAGACCATGTCACATTTGTTCTAGAAGGATTGTTTTTTGAATTTACTTGACTTTGATGCATCAGCCTCTACTGTGAATCAGGGTGTTCATGACCCATGAAAGCATCCTGGGTCCACTGTGAATATCTCCTGAGAAAGTCATTCAATCCAGCATGTCATATTGTCTCTGGAAGCCACAGGAAAAACCCTTGATCAGAGCGTGAAATAATGTTCACTTTCTTTAACATTGTTTGGTTTTTCAATCACATGATCACTGTGGATTATTCAACTGACAGTCCTTTTCTTGCTGCCTTTTGGAAAATTGAGAACCAAGTATGTCTCACTCCTAGTAGGCTTGTAATCCTGTGTGCTCATTGAGATTATATTCCAGGCTCTACTTTATTTGCACTTGGGTGTTCTTTTCCCTTGCACCCACATTTAAACTTGTAGTTTCTTGACCTGTTAGAGATTCCTGGGCATTCCTTTAGATTACTTTATCAATGAAAGTAGAATATAAGTAAAAATTCATATTAATGCATACTGCTGAAATGCCATAAGAATTACTCTTTAAACATATATAGGACTTACAATATAAAAATATTCAATCAATGCTAGAACTGTTGCAGTTTCTATAATTGCTGCCACTGCCACTGTTTTGCCAGTTCTCTCTGAGCACACATTAATTTCCTTACCTTACCAACCAAGTGTTGCCTGTAGCTTTAAATGGACCCTGCTTAAGTTATTGTTTTAGCATCAACTCTCAGTTCTCCCACACAATTACCCTAATGGCACATACTGGATAACAGCTGGAGAGTATTAGGGATGTCAGTCTGCTTTTAATTTCATTATGAACTACTTGGGATTGCTTCACAGATTTGGCGACTAAGTACTTAGTGAGAGAAGGGAGGATACTGAACTTTGAAAAGAGGTCCTATTCATAATTCAGTGAATAATTTGGAAGCATTGGGGTGTCAGCAAGGCTTTTTGCTATGCAAAGTTTGGTGAGGGAAGCAGCAGCATGGGCAGCATCTGGGTGCTAGCATCTCAGGCTCCACTCCAGACCTTCTGAATCAGCATCTGCAGTTTCACAGGAGCCCAGGTGATTTGCATGCACTTTACTCTTTGAGAAGTGCTGGTTGAGGACAAACTGTGAGAAAGGCAGTCTGGGCAGCTTGCATTAGCTAATGGAGACGCGCCATGCCGCCAGCCCACTTGGCGGAGTTTCACTGGGATGATGGGAAGAGTATGCACATTGTAATATGATGAGTGTTTCAGATCCTTGCTCTGCCACTTCTACCTCGTGTGACCAGACAATTTGCTTCTGCTTTCAGAACCCCAGTCTCTTCATCTATCAAACAGAAATAATTGCACCTCATGCAAGGTTGCTGTAAAAATGGAATGGACTTGTGTATATTAAAATGACCCATAAATGAAACTTCAAATATAGATATGACAATTTCTAGACAATGTTTTATGACTGCAGTCTTAGTGTAAAGGACATGGACATCTCTAGGCCATAGATCCTAGGAGGTGGGTGTCTGTGTACTAGGCTCCCCACAGGCTCTGTCTCAAAGGGTCTAGGACTCTCCAGACTGTGAGCTTCTTTCTGCGCTGGGGAATTTTTTCTCTCCAAGAAAAATTTAGCCAGGCCAGGCATGGTGGTGCATGCCTGTAAGCAGCATCTTAGAAAGCCACAGCAGGGACCAGGGATCGTGGTTCAAATTCCACTTGGGGCAATGTAGCGAGACCTAGTCCCAAAATGGTGGCGTGCACCTGTGATCCCAGCTACCTGAGAAGCTGAGGCTGGGGATTACTTGAGTCCGTGGTACCCGGGCAACGTGAGCCTGCGGTTCCACAGGCAAAAATAACGAGACCTAGTCTGAAAAAAAGGAAAAAAGGAAGGAGGGAAAGAAGGAAGGAGGGAAGGAAGGAAGGAGGGAGGGAAGGAAGGAAGGAAGGAAGGAAGGAAGGAAGGAAGGAAGGAAGGAAGGAAGGAAGGAAGGAGGGAAGGAAGGAGGGAAGGAAGGAAGGAAGGAAGGAAGGAAGGAAGGAAGGAAGGAAGGAAGGAAGGAAGGAAGGAAGGAAGGAAGGAAGGAAGGAAGGAAGGAGGGAAGGAAGGAAGGAAGGGAAAATTTAGCCAGAGCTTTCTTGCTTGACTCCACTCCAAAAGAAAACCAACCAGGAAAGAATAACCCATACCAAAGATTAGGAAATTACTGTTGCTCTTTGATAGATGCAGAAAGGGGAATCGATTAACTTATGATCCACATTTGACATTCACAGATTTGGTATTTGAACACAGCTCTTTCTGTGCTCTTTCTGTGACATGATCATCATTGTGTCATTGTGTGATCACCTTATTGTGTGAACATGATATGCTGAGAAACCCATTATTATAATTGGAAATGTAATAATACCAACAAGTTCAGTAATACCAACCCTGCGGTAGGTAGGATGCCCTCCACTTAAATGTATATTCAGGACACATAATCCATTCCCAAAATAAGGAGCATCTTGTTTAAATACTTTGTAAATATAAATGGTGTCTCCTTAATTCTAGTCCTTCTATTCCATTGAACTTAGGGCTCTAATTTGGTTTTATAGCTCTGTTCTTTGCAATTAGGGTCTCATTTCACATTGAAAAATCTTTTTCCTTAAGAAAGTGACCAGTGGTTTCCTGGATTTTACTCTATGTAATTAACTTGGTAATATTTCACCTGCATCTTCCTGAGCTAAAAAGCATCAACATTTCACATCAGGATCTTGATTTACTAACCATCTGCTCAGAAGTCTGTCATAGACAGGGATGATTTCTTACTCCCTCCAGACTGCAAGACTTTGCCAAGGTTCTGGTGAGTTAAGGCCTGACCTTGAAGGCAAAAGGCATATTGTACCTCGTACCTCACTCTTTAATTGGTTTAATTGTCTGCCTGTAAAGGTTGGTACTAAGTCCTTTGAATTTTCTTGCCAAGTTTTCTACACATTGGAGATGTAACTTTAAGGCAGTCTCATGAGGATCTCTGGGAAGTTTATTCTTGAGACTTCACTGCTAGCATCTTTCATAGCATAATATTTTAGTTAGAAAGAACAGGCTTCACTTGGATGTCCTGAAATGTCAGGAAAAGTTGAAGTAATGGGCAAATCGCAAAGTCACAAACTGCTTATATTGGAGAACAGATTTTCTTCTCTACTGATTGTCCTTCATGAGGATGTCTATGCTGTTGTTTATTTCCATCACATTTTGTTGTGATATCTTCATAACTTCATCCCACATACTACTTTATGGCTGACATGTCTCTGTTCTGTGGATATTATTTTAAAAAGAGGTCCTATATTTAGACCTCACTAGCTGCAAAGGCAAAATTCCTTAAAGATATCACATTAGTCCAGCTGGTTTTAACAGATTAGGCAGTAATTCTCTTTGAGTTGGTTGCCTACCCATGATACTGTCAGTTTATAACTCCCTTGTTCCCTCATTAAGTAGGGACAGGTCCCCTGGGAAAGTCATTGGCAAGGTAAGAACTCATAATTCCGGCACATCCTTGAAATTCCAGTTTTTGGATCCATGCTTTAGTCAGAGGCAGAGCAATTATGCACTCAGTTACCTCAGTCACAAGTACCACCTGTTAAACTCCCCATGTCCAGTGACCTTAGGACCCACAAACATAGCAGGAAGAATGAGTGGGAGAAGAGACAACAAACACCCTCCCTTAATGGAAGAATGCTTGTCACACCACTTTAATTGCCTGAATCACTTTGGTGCTTAAGGCCCTTATGTTTTGACCCTCAAAGTCTATGCATTGTTTACTTTCTGGTTGGTTTTTAGGCTTCCTCTTCTCCTTCCTCTAGTTATCTCTAAACTCTGACTCCCCAGACTCAGGCTTATTGTGCCAGTTCTGATCTGCAGTGCTTGGCCTCTAAGGCTTGCCCTCTTATTTAACTCATTTTCTTTGTCTTGTTATGAAAATACAACATAAGGATAAGGAGCTATAATGCCAGGCTTAATTATGAGCATCTAGTACAATGACAGTTGAATGACTGTGCCTAAAATAAATGAACTCTTTCCCCTGGAAATAATTTAATTGGTCCATCAACTTTATTGAATATTAAATAGGCATGAACATTGAAAAAAAATTATGTATGAAGAAAGATTATAAGGTAAAATATTAAATAAAAATAATACAGGATTATTTTTACACTGAATATTCTTATATAAAATGAGATATGTAGATTAAGGCAGGGAGAGTAGACAGGTTCAACTGGATGATAGTGGTAACTCTACCTATGGTGGTGGACATGTGTAGTATATACTTTTGTCAAAGTGTGAGATTATACCCCTAAAACTTATTGTAAAGTGATGGTACCTTAATTAAAAAGAGAAAGAGAAAGTTTTTAAAGAAAAAAAAGGATGTAGGGCACTTTCTCTAAGAATTCTGAAGTTTTGTTGCCTATAGATTTTATATTTTATTTTTAAGTGGTGCGGGAATGAGAATGGTGTGAACCTAAAGAAAAAGTAATTTGAGGGAGAAAATGGTTCTTTTTGATTAGCCAGGCACAGTTGGATGGATCAAGTGCCAGGACCCTCTCTCCTTTGAGTAGGAGCAGGAATATTTCAAGGTGCTCTGCTGAAAATATTCCATAATTTTCCTTAAAAGTCTACCTTGTCAAACTAAAGACTTAAAAAGGGAAAGGGTGCTTGTTGGAAGCAGAAAGGCAGGTAGGATCCAGTATGGAGAAAACGGCATAGAGTCGGGGTTTTGATTGAAAGAACAGGTGCATTCTGAGTAGGCAGCACAAATAGGATGAAGCAAAATGGTCTCCAGCATGACATGTTTGGAAGCTTTTGAAATCTCCAGAGAACATCAGGTCTCAGCTGGTATTTTGGAGTACAGTTAAGTCCTCACTGAACATTGTCAGCAGGCTCTGTAGAAACTGTGACTTTAAATAAAATAGTGTATCAGGAGAGCAATTTCTCAAATAACATACTTTTCAAAATCAAATGAGACTTTTTTTCTCATTGTTATACTGAAACAACATTAAACAAACCAACATTATTTCATGGAGATGCTGCTACATCAGAGTTCTACATGTTTACAGGATTCCAAAGCCCAGATAACTGGATACTCAGGCTGGAGGAGTCCACTGTGTCAGTGTCTAACTATTATCAGAGTTATTAAAACAGAATCAGTCAGCTGCATGTAGATGACTGGAGGCAAACCTGTACATCAGCTTTCCAGATTTCTCCTTGCCCAGTTGTGATCTCTAAAGAGCAGTCAGTACAACTTATTTGATTTTGTGCTGCGCACTAATAAAAAAGGTCTCTATCATATAAGTGATATCAGATTTTGAAGAAAGGCAGCCTTTCTTGTGATACAAATCAAGTGTCAGCATCCCAGGAGCATGCCCCCATCACCACAGATTTCACATGGGGGACCCTGACTTTGACTGTAAACTCATTTCCATTGCACCCTAGTAGATAATGTGAATTCCATTGCCCCACAGATGGAAAGAAGCATGGTGAAAATCAAGATGATAGAGTAGCAAGAAGATTGAACTTTATTCTCTCAGCTTCTCTGCAGTTCATTTGCTACCTGGAGTAATTTGGCTTCTTAGGGTCTGAATTCCTCCCTTTTGATATGGAAATAGAACTATTTTAAGTTAGGTGTTACCTTTCAGCCCTGCAATTTAAATCGGTAAATCCTACCCATGTTTCCCAGCCACAACCCAATAAAAATGAGACCCTGTGGCCCTTATTTGATCCCAGCTGGCAGCTGAACCTTTTTAGCCTATGCAGCCTTGCTGTCTAGTTGCTCACAGCTCATGTCTTCTTGGCTCCTACTACCTCACTTCTCACCAGAAGAGCTACTTGAGGAACAAATCTTTGATTCCTGTCCTCTTTCCACTCACTACCTTGGACTTGACCTTTTCTAGATCCTTCCCATAAAATCCTCACTTAGCAGAGCCTTCCTGGCACCATTTCCATTGCTTCTCCTAGACCCCAACAGTGAGAACTAGATAATCATTGCTTAGTATTCTGTAATTATGACCAAGCCTTGCACTTGTCAGAAAACATGATGGTAAAAGACAGGCGGTAGATCTTACCTCTCTTTTTCTTGGTGATTAAGGAATATTCCACCTATTTCATACAGTTGCCTTCTCATGGGGACTGACTAGATTTTTTAAATGTAAATGATAGCTACAGACAAAAATAGAGAAAACAAAAACAGTTTGAATAAACTTTAGAACACTGTGTTCTAAACTTCATTGCACATAAAGCAAGCCCTAAGAAATGTGAGAAGGCATACTATAAACAAAAGTACATTGGACTAAGTTAATCAAGTCAGGACAAAGAACTACTGGATGATTTCACTTCTATGTGGAATATAGAAAAAAAAAGACACAGAAAGTGATCCAGTGGGTCACCTGTCAAAGTTTCAAAGAGTAAAAGTCTAAGGATTATTTAGCTCTGCAGATCTTCTTCCATGTTCCTGACAGCCCAATAGCTGCCCTTTCCTTACCACCAATAAGAAACTAAAAAATAAAAACAGAGTCTCTGGTGTAGCACATTTGAGGACAGGACACATATTAAAACTGGGACAATTAGACTCAAAATTTGGGCACACTCAATTATGAGAGCCCCATTTTTTCCAACCCTGCTCCTGTCTATTTCCAAAACAATGGCTAGGCAGCCAGACAGATACAATTCAAACAAAAATTACGTGTGTCAGTCAATACTTAGGGTCTGAGATGACCAAGAGGAAATATCTAAACATAAAAGTTAAGTGACAAGTAATACACAAGGTTATCTAACAAAAACCTCCAAAATGGAAATTGAAGACCAAAGTAGGCAGAAAAAAAAAATCAACATGAAGGAAAGAGAGACTACACAGGAAGAAAAACTTTCAAATTTTCAATTTATTGTCATTGTTTTAAGAAAGACATTAGAAGATACTTCAACCATAGAACAAGAACAATGTACTACATAAAGGATCATTGAGAAAATAACCACCACTACCACTTTTTTGGAAATTAAAATTAAATAGGAGAAACAACAATTGACAGCAATAGAAATTTTTGGAAAGAAGTGAAGGAGAACTCCCAGACAGATAAACAAAAACACAGAAGAGAGGAGGGAAAAAGGAAAATTAGTCAATTTCAAGAGGTCCAAGATCCAAAAATTCTATAAAAGAAAAATACTAAGAATTCTTGGAAAGAAGCATCCAATATAATATTCAAGAAAATTTTGCAGAGATGAGGAACCCACAATTTCCATTTGAAGTAAGCTTACTAAGTACCTAGAAAAAAATAAACAGAAATAGATTCACACAAAGAGCGTCATTCTGAAATTCAGTACACTTGGCTCAAAATCATAAACTTCCAGGAGGGAAAAAGCAGGTCACATAGGAAGGATTAAGAATCAGCCTGACTTCAGACTTCAGTATCAGCATTTGAAAGTATAAGGCAATTGAGCAATACCCTTCTTCAGAATCATAACAGGAGATTGTTTCCAATGTAGAAATCTGTAAGTAAAATTAAAATTCAAGGAAGGGCTTACCAGTCATTTCAGTGATGCAATATCTCATTACATTCACTCAAATAGGAAAGTGAAACTCATTGGGTACAGGAATCAACAAGTCCAATAGAGGATAGCAGCAAATGGAAAAGAGACAAAGGGTCTCTGTGAGGTGAGGGAAACTTTTTCTTTAGGTAGTAAATCTTAGAGAAAATATTTTACTCTTTAAAATCTGTGAATTATTACCTGAATTAAAAGCAAAAATATCTTTAAAAAGAGAAAGAAATCAGGGAAGCTTTTACAACTCATTTTATAAGTTTATTATAACCCTGTTATATATGAGAATGAATTTATAGAACAATTTGTTACAAATATTGATGCAAAAATATTGTGTAAAATCTTAACATACCTAAAAACAGCATTTAAAAAAATGCCAAGTTTACAGGTATTAAATCTCAGCAGTCAAAGAACAAAGAAGTATTAAGAAATTTATTACTATAACACATTAGTTTAGGAATGAAAGGGGAAAATGTGTGTCTATTTTAATAATTTAGGAGTTCATTTGATAAAATTCAGTACTTATTTAAGGAATGGACCATGAGCTTAATTTCAGATACAATATACTTCATCTGATAATGGGCATCCATTCAAAATCTACAACATAAATTGTATTTAATTAGAAACATTAGCAGCAATTCCACTAAATTGAGAAATAACAAGAATACCCATTATCAGTACTTCAAAGATTCTAGCCATTGCACTAAGATAAGAAAAGAAATTATAAGCATTGAAAAGAAAAAAGAAATATCTCCATTTCCGATAATTGTTTACCTAGGAAATCTGCCAAACTCCCATAATTAATAAGGAAGTACAACATACTACACATAGACTTACCATTCAGCAATCAATGTTTATACATACTAACCATAAACTTTTGAAATGGAATTGAAGGAAAAAGCAATAATTCTACTAACTAGTAGTAAAGCAACAAATATGTCTGTTGCTCAGTAGAAAATTTTGGTTTTTTAATTAGACTTCCTTACATCTTTGTTCACTTTTCTATAATGCTGGTTTCTCCCCACAGGTGTAGTTTCCAAAGATTCCTACCACATCACCTATGAACTACCATTATAGTCCCTTGTACTCTTCTCTCCCCTGTTTTCACTCCCTTGCTGTATGTCTCAGATCTATAATTTGCAAGTTTTTAATCTATTTGCCAACAAGTTTTATCTTTCTTCTGACCCTTTGTTCAGTTTCCCTATAGTTCCTGTAAATGAGGCTATACAATATTTTTCTTTTTTTCTTCTGACTTACTTTTCTGAGCATAATCTCTTTCAGCTCCATCCATTTTGCCAAATGGCATGAGTTTGATTTTTTTGATCTTGAGTAATATTCCATGGTTATATATATATAACATTTTCTTGATCCATTCATCTGTTTGGGGGCATTAAGGTTGTTGTTTCCATTTCTTATTAATTGTGAATAGTGCTGCAATAAACATAGAGGTGTAGGTTTCTTTTTAAAATTAATGTTCTTGAGTCCTTTGAGTAGATTCCTCAGAGTAATCACTGAGTCATAACAGTAGATCCAATTTTAGCAATATTAGGATCCTCCACACAGCTTTCCATAGTGGCTAGACCAGTTTGCATTCCCTCCAGCTGTGTAATAGGGTTGTTTTTCTCTACATCCTCACCAGAATTTTTTGTTGCCAGATTTTTTAACATAGGTCGTTTTCACCAGTGTGAGGTAGTATTTCACTGTGGTTTTTATTGACATTTTCTGATTATAAGTAATGTTGAGCATTTTAATATTGAGCATATTTTAATATTTAATTTTTTAATATATGAGCATATTTTAATATCTTTAATAGCTGATGTCCTTTTGCACTTCTTCTTTGGAGAGGTATCTTTTTAGTTCTTCTGTTTCATTTTTTGACTGGGATATTTGTTTTTGTTGACTTCTGTAACTTCTTTGTAGATCTTTGATATCAGTTCCTTACAAGTTTTATGATGTGCAAATATTTTCTTCCAATCAATAGGATATGTCTTCATTTTGGTTATTGTCTCTTTTGCTGTACAGAAGCTTTTTGGTTTGATGTAGTTCCAGCTGTTTTTCAGGAGAAAGTTTCAAAACAGTGCTGAATCATAGACAGGATTTCTGAATTAATAGAAAGCTATACCATGTTCATTAATTGGGGAACTCAATGTCATGTTTTATTTCTCACCAAATTGACATATACTTGCAAAAAAATTCATATAGATTTTATTTAAAATCCCAAGTAGGTTCTGAAAAAATGTTCATATAAAGAGACAAAAAAGACCCAATGTACTCAAAACAATTTTTTTTGGGGGGGGGGGGGAATTACATGGTTATTGGAGGTGGTGATGGTGCTTGCCCTATCATTTACCCAAATTTTTTATAAATACTTTAATAAATACACTAAATACAGAAGTAATTTTACCCTTTAAAGTGAACAATGTATTACAGATAAACATATAGAAAATTAAACCCGTAAGACAGAAATAGAGCACCAAAGTGAAAGATTGCCATATAACAGAGATGGAATTACTAATCAAGAGAGAACATATGGAATAATGAAACATAAGATATGGGAACAATTAATTATCTCTATGGAAAAAAATAAAAGTAGATTCCTATCTCACACCATACAATAAATAAATTCCAGATGGATTAAAGGCTTAGCTTATGAAATAAAACTTCAATTCTTCAATAAGAAAATGTAGAACATAATTATTACTGAGAAAATTGTGGAAATAAAACATGAAATGTGACTGTATTTTAAAAAAGTAAATTCTGCTCAACAATAGCTACAATAACAAAAAAGGAAGAAAACAAATCCCAAGCTAACAGGTAGTCCTTTATAGTACATATAACTTACAAAGGATGTCTATCCCAAATCTAAAAGTAGTAAAACAAACAATTCACACAGAAAGTGGCAAAGCACATA
Source organism: Uropsilus gracilis (assembly GCA_004024945.1). NCBI lineage: Eukaryota > Metazoa > Chordata > Mammalia > Eulipotyphla > Talpidae > Uropsilus > Uropsilus gracilis. The sequence goes on from PVHY01005262.1 coordinate 21,777, forward strand.
AAATAAGAGAGAAAAAAAGCTCAAATCAAAAAAAGTAAACATTTATAACAACATTTCTCTCCAGTAATAATCAGGGAAATATCAAATAAGGTAAGTATATACCATTTCACACCAGTCAGACTGGCAATCTTTAAAGGGTCTGACAATGTCAGATGTTAACAGAAATTTGTGGGGGTGGGGCAGTGAGGGGAACTTTTAAGGATGCCTAGTTATAATGCAAACTGGTACCTCTTCAGAAGACAATTTGAAAATATCTAGAAAAGTTGCAAATTTATAAGCCTCACTGTCTAGTACTTCCCATTTTTAATATGAACCTTTGAGGAACTACTGCAGATAGCCATGAAGAGCCTAGTAGAAAATGTTTATCCTGGCATCATTTGTAGATGGAAAAAAAATCTAAATATGATTTTAGCTAACAACAGTAATTCATCTTTTGCTCTTGGATGGACACATTGATGGTATGACATACCCTGTGTAATGGCATTAAATATCTACAGTGTAGCTATTGAGGAGTTTTACAATTAGCTATTTCATATCCAATGCTATATGAAGTATACATTCCCCCTCTCCCAAAATGTCCATCAGGACTAAGACACCTCTGTCATGACTGGTTCAAAGGTATTTTTTTAAACAATTTAACTGAATACAATATAATCTCCTTAGATATGAACAGACAAGAAGTGACAACTGTATTAATCAAATATTTGTCATTTGTATACATGGCTGTTAATTTCGTACTTTTGCACTTAGTGAGAGCTCCAGCTCCTACAAGTGTAAATGTGGTTGGAAAGAATCAATATGAATCAATTCCCTGATGATCAGTGGGCTCCTCTGAGCGGTCCCTGGTGACACATTCTCCTTTGAACACTTAGCACTTTTGGCTGCAATCACGACTTGAACTAGGCAGCTGTGGTTTCCAGAGGCTCTGAACATCTGTCCAAATTGTGGCATAAACCTGCCTGTCCCAAGTTGACCTCATTACTCATTTATAAGCATACAAATAGATGATGGGAGAAAATCATCCTCGTACTCCACAGGGACAGCTCATTATATTTCCCATCAATTCCACTGCTGGCTTGCATTTCTGGGGAGACCTGGGGTGTTTTTCAAAGGGCAGACTTAACAAACACCACATTCTTGCTTTGGAAGCAAGATGGACATAACAAGCATGGAAGAAAAGAACAGTCTCTCTGCCACCTATTCAGAGATGATTCATGTATGTAACATGAATACATCATCCAAAATGTTTCTTCTTTGATGCTTGTTTCCTGTTTCCTCTTTTAATGAGCAGTCCAGGTTTCCCTGTGTACTGTGGGCTTTGTGAGCCCTGAAATGGTTTCTAGGGAGCTGCCAGCAGCATTAGATGATTTGGTAAAGCATTTGGACACTTGCCCAGTTTCCACTTCACCTTCAGATGAAGAGGAACCCAGTTGAAAGCTCTGATCAGAGTCTGTGCTTCCTGTAGTTTTTATAAAAACCCAAGGGCAGTCTGAGAAGGATGAAATTTTTCTATTCAACTTTTAGATCAAATCCAAGTAACAGGAAATTAGTAATACTCACAATTAAGCATGAGGTCCATTTTTGAATAAAGGATGGTTTAAGGGTTCTGTCTCTTTAAGACTAAGTCAGTAAATCTGTTAATAAACATTAAAATATCTGTAGATTTCCTCACACACATCACTGGCAACCAGTGGTCAAGGGTATAGACAGCTTACAGGAATCCTACTTCTTATACCTCTAAGCTGTGTGGTCTTGGGCAATTTACTGAATCACTTATGCCTTAGTTTAGTTTAGGATAGTGCTGAGCTCATGACACATGGTCAGTAAAGATTGGCCACTATGAATCCCTAGCACTATACTGCACATTTTAAGAAAAAGGAAATTTTACTGCTGCTTCCCTCAAAGGTATTTAATTGGAAGAGACAAGCACTATTCATATGGGATAATTAGTGCACAAAACATTTTCTTTGTCAGCAGCATATGCTGAGGTAAACTCCTAAGTGGAGAGATACAGATTATTAGGAAATTGGAATGCATCTGCTTTGCCATTTCAGCAATGTGATTCTCAAAGAGTTAACAGACTGACTGGATCTGAAAGAGACAGAAACATGAAGAAAGCATCATGGAGAAGACAGAAAATGACCTCCACCCTGAAGGTTCAGCAAAACACATACAGGTGGAAGAGAGAGGTGGCATTTTAGAAGTAAGAACCACAAAAGAGAAGAGACAGATGGTGTAAGCTTGGCATGTAAGGAAATGCCAAGGCCATCCTTAGAATAGGATTTGGGGCTCAGTCTTTGCAGTACCACTTCTGAACTATTCAGCATCTATGACTTAATTTCATTGCCTGTTCAACCAGATGCCCCTGTTTTTGTCCATGTTATTTCCTTCCCCCTTTATCTTCTCTCTTTTCCCCAACAGAACAGATGCTTCTCCCTCATGACTATAATTAGAATCTTCCCCCTGCTGAACAACCCTGGACATCTTTGCAAAAATTCTTCTCACCTTAACATAGCCCCTTGTATCCATTCCCCAGGATGGTATTCTTGTCAACCAGACAGATGCGCACATGTAACCAGTGATAGTCATATTTCATTCAATATAATATTCATTGTCAGTGGCTTCGTGAATGTACATTTTAATGTGAAACTTACCTAAAATCCTTGTCATCCTCCCTTTTCTTGGAGATTGGCCCAAATTACTTAAAATCAGTCTTAAATTTTCTTAATTATTTTTTAATACATACTGTTTCATAATCTCCTCACCAACCCCTAGGTGTAAGATAAATAAATCTTCTAGGGGATAATTTTCCCCTTTCATTGAAAATTTTATGTTATCATGTATCTTGAGTCAAAACAAAATGCATTCAGTTATGTGCAAAGCAAGGAAACAGTAGGGGAAAAAAGGGAGAAAGATTCCAGTCATTGATGCCTTAAAAGATAAGATGGAAGTTTGCTTCATGGTAAGCCCAACAGTAGTTCTTCATCTCCAGGTGGGGCTCTTCAGTGCTACTGGCATCACTCTGTAATGATTTCCAGCAGAATCACAAATCCTGAGCTTATCCCTGTACTAACAGAAGGCCTCCAAGTAACATGGTCATTCAGCTCGCTCTCTACCTGGATCAGACAGACTGCATTCCAAGAGCTTGCTTACCTGTAGAACATGGTCCTTCCAGACTATTCTATAGCATCTGAGTTCCAGAATTGCACTTTATAAGAAGAGGTGCTAGGAAAAAAGGAAACTCTCAAATGGGAGATTTAGCATTCAAAATTGAAGTTGTTCTTAATGCTTAACAAGGGAATCTCTTAAACAGTGCTCTTTCCCCATCTAAAATGCTAGGGGCCTTTAAATCAAGACAAAGTAATTCCACACAATTGCAAGGCCATTGTTAGCTCACTCCTTGAGAATTCAGTGGCATAAGATGCACAGGTAGCTGTCCCAGAAAAGCAACATAGTCAAGGCCACAATAAAAGAGAAAATACTTCTGCCTTTCTGTGTTATAAACCGAAGTGCTTTATATAGAAGAGGAAGCAAACCACAAACATGATCTTAAACAAAATGTCAAGAGGACCAGATCAAAAGAAATAATTCTGTGTGGGTTAGACCACTTTAAGAATAGTAGATGGAATCTCATGCTGTCCATAGACCATATGCTGGTATATTACTACCTGTCGGCATTGCTCAGGGCCTGGTACAGGTTAAGTATTTAATAAGTTAGCAAGTGACACATACCATCTAACAGAGTTAGTCAAAAGAGCAACAGATTGGGGAATCAGTGGTTTCTTGAGGTTATAGAAATGTTTGTTGAATCTGTGGGGTTGAAGACCTGCATCGTTCATTAATAAGAAGTGTCTTCTTGTGGAGTTGGGGATTTCCTGACTCTCAGACACCCTGGCCCTGGACTAGCTCCCATGGTGTGTTTGTGTAACTACTAGAATCAATATGGAACCTACCAAGTTTGGCCTGCCTATGCATTGGGGGGGAGGTGGGGAGGAAGTTTCATTTGTGCAGGAGGGAACTCAGTGGGTCATGGTGTTGGAAATTTTCATTGTACTTTGGCACTAATTTGAGTGACACATGTTCATGGCTTATTGTTTGTGATCCATCAGATGGCTACTGATTGAGCCTAGCAGACTGCCAGAATCTACACTTGACGTAGATTTTTGTTCTTGTATGGGCTTACTTGTTCTATTGGGAAAATTGCATGGGCCAACTCACAGTTTTAAAGTTCCTGAGGGTCTCCTGTGATTTAAGACTTGTCATATAGAAGAAGAAAAAGGCATCAGTTCTAATAAAAAGTCCGATTAGAACTAGAGGGCAAAAGACACAAGAAGGAAATTTTAACACTGCAACAGTTTTTCTTCCAGGACAGCCTAATAATTTCAAGTGGGTCCTAGGTAGCCAGTTGTTAAAAGGTTTTATGGTCAAGAGAACCCATGACATCTGTCTTTGCTTTGCCAGTAGGAAGGTGGCTGCTATATAAAAGCTCCTAGAGAAATCATGAAATTGTAGAGTTTTTAATGTTCTAATCAACCCATACCACTAGCTAAAACAGCCCCAGAAAACACTGTCTTGCCTAGAGTCTTGTGTCCTAAATGAGTACTGGTTCCCAGTACTGGAATCCAGTTCTTTGAATGCCACTGTGGTATTATTCCTGATAGACACTTTGCATTTCTGTTGATGGAAATACTCATTAGTATTAGATATATTAGATAAACTGCACATTTTAAGTGATTTCTCAAGTTATTTCTAGAACTTCCTTAAAAGGGTGGTTTCAGAAAATGATAAGTTAGACTTTTCCCTTTCACCCCCAGCTTCACCATTGTACCACTATCTCCTCAACAGAGAAGTTCAGATAGCAGGATGTAAAAGAGTCCCAGGAGGGATTCACTGCCTTCAAAGGGTTAAAACCCTCACCTAAAAAACTGGAATTTTGAGGATTGTGTTGATAAGGATCACTTCCCCATTCCACCCTCTTTTATTTGGTGGAGGCATATGGAGGAGTTTCAACCATTTGTTCAATAAGCATTGATAGTATCAATTATGTTCTGGGAACAATGGACAGTGCTGGAGGGATGCAAAGAGAAAGGAGATGCTGATCCTAACCACACTTCAGAGAGATAACTGTTTCCTTCAATAGTATACATCTAGAGAGATGGGTGAAGTTCTGGGAAATCTCCAAAGAGGAAAACACCCCATAGCTTGGGAGGTAATCAGAAAAATCTTCCTGGTCTTTGAAGAATGATTTCAATTCCCTGATGTAGTTTAAAGACCATTCCAGGCAGAGACAACTGAGTGAGAAAAATCATAAAGGCTAGAAAGCTCTGATCTGTTTATAAAATACTAAATCATTCTGTTAGAAATTCAAGATTTGCAGCAAGATGGAGGTAAGCAGGGATACCTGGTGTTGCTAAATTATTTGGACTTTGCTATAGATAATTGGTTTAGTGAGTTTAGGGGGCCATTAAAGGTTGCTAAGATCAGTGGTTGAGCAGTAATAGGTTAATGTTGAGCTGAGAGTACTGCAAAAGTGGTAGATACTGTTGATGCTCCATTACGTGCTCAGGTCCCCCTACAAATCCCTTTTGCTATTTCTCAGTACCTCCTTCCCAGGTCCAGCATGCTTTGCTTCTACCAGCTCACACCTGTGACTTTATCCCAAAGCCTGCCTTTGGGCTGCTAGAGCCACTTTGATAAAACAGAGTTTGTGCTGAAAATTCTGGGGTGCCTGAACTGAAGGTGCTAGGCAATTGGCATCCTTTGGGGACAACTCTTAGCTGATGAGCAAAGGCATGGAGATATGAAAACTCATCTCCTTTGCCTCCAGTTGGCACCCACTCCAGGATGTAACTGATATTCCAGACTTCCTTGCAGGATCAGGCAGGGCCAGGAAATTTGTGAGAAAACTCATGTATGCTCAGTTTCTTTTCCTTCCCTGTTTGCTTCTTACACCCTATTAGCAGTTTAACACTTCCTTAGTATGTTACTTGTTCTCAAATCCTCATCTTAGGATCTGCTTCTCACAGACAGATAGGTTGGAATGAGAGAAACACTTTAGTGAGGCAAGTTTGGACACAGCTGCAAAACCTCAGGCAAGATAATAGCAAAGACCTGTGCTAGAACAGTAGCAATCTGATAAAGTTGGAGGTGGGGAAAGGCTAAAAATCCCAGAAATAAATAGAAGACCTATATGGTGCCTGGGTCAGGGGAAGCAGTAGTCAAACAACAGTCTATATTTTTTTTTCAGTCTATATTTCTAAGCCTAGAGTTCTGTGAAAAGAGTTGGAAAACCCCAAAAGGAAAAGCATATTTGGGAGGGGATATTGTTGGAGATGCTGCTTTTAAGCAGTGGGAGAATGCAGTCAGTGTGAAGGCTGAGCAGCTAGTAGAAGGGATCAGGGTTGGGCATCTTTGCATCACTTTGTGGTCATAAACAATTCTGGACTACTCACTAGCCATGAATTAGGAGAAATGTCCATGGACACTTCTATGGCCTTTGTGTCATCAATGGATATTCCCACAAAAGAAAAATGGTGTAAAGTTCTTAGCCTTTGGAAAACTAAGTTGAATCTCAACAGTGGACATGGCAAGGTACAGGATGGACCTGGACTGATGTGTCTACCAAAGTCTGTTTATAAAAACACTCCCAGTGAGCATGCTACCTAGGAACTAATCTTGTGCCCCTTCCCTTAGAGAGGTAATGGAGGCATCCAGGGGCCTGTTGCACATTGGAAAGGAAGAAATGCCTGCCCTCAAGTATGTCAATATACAGGCAAATTTGCCCTTCAAGTCTGCAGTGGGGAATTGTTAATGAATGTGGCTTTATAATCTGAAGATCTTATCATAGGACCAGAAAAATGTGGTAGAACTGAGAGGTCATTTAATTCATTTGACAGATGAAGACACTTGAAGCAAACAGTTGCATGATCATTCCTGACTGGATCATGACATAGTGTTCATGTTTCCTGAGTCCTGTGATGAGCTCTTTCCTCCCCCAAGCACTGCCCATCCTCTTCAAATGCTCTCCTCCATCCCTGTCCTGTCTTCCATTCACATCTTGGTACTGTAGGGGAGACTGTTTGAATGGAACCATTTTTCCAAATGAAATAATAAGCATCTTAATATGTTACAGGATTATTGCTAGAGATTTACTAAGGTTAAAGTTGTAAAAATATTTTAATGTGGAAGAATATTGTTCAAATGTAACAATTGAAAATGTCTACTTTCTGGCTTGGTTCCTATGTGCTTATTATAGATATGAGGTGAACTCATGAAATTCAGTGAAGCTATCAGACCTATGTAGGACTAAACATCTTCCTTCATTTTTTATCCACACTAAAATGAAGAGAAAACATGTTTTAAATCAAGGTCCTAGTTACTTAAGAAAAGTGGTAGCCCTGCCACGAAGTCATTAAGTCCATGCTTATAAACTGATCACATTGGCCAGGCACTGTACGAGGAGCTGAAGTTAGATATGAAGTTCAGTCTAAGCCTTTAGGAAGTCATATCTAACAGAGGAAAAAACTTGTATGGAAACAATAAGAAGTAGAATGAAATTACTGAAATGGTGGAGAATTATGCAAGGTGCACTGTGGAGAAACAGGAATACAAGTTCCTTCTCCAATGGGAGAAGCCCTTGATTCACAGAGAAATGGGTAGCTGACATTGAACTTACATGAGTTGGAGGCGAGCCTGACAGAAAAGGTAGGTGATGAAGGACATAAGTTCAGGAAAGTTAACAATCGTAAAGGCAAAGAGAGAGAGAGTTCTTCCCTTCTTGCAAGAACTATAAGGGATTTAGTAGCTCATTGCTCAGTGAGTGACTGAGTAAAAGATTGAGTGAATGTTGGTATGTGGTAGCAATAAAAGATTAGGATAGGGAACAGAACAAATGATTAAGGGCTTTCTGTCACAGTGACTTTCTGGTTTTATGTGCTCCAGGCAGTGTTTCTCAAAGTGTGATGTCTGGACTGTCATCATCATTATCACTTGTGAAATTATTAGAAATAGGAACATGAGACCCCAACAAGACCTATTGAATCGGGGACTTTAGGAGCAGAAATCAAGAAGTTTCCATTTTGACAAGACCTCCAGGCGATTCCGATGGATGCTGAAGTTAGAGAACCACTGTTCTAGGCACTGGGAAGAAAGGGAAACTCAAAGACGATCTAACTGGGACAAAGAATTAGAGTCAGTTATTGGGAATAAAAAGGGATAAAGAAAGTGTTGACTTCCCTCTACAAAAATGCTAGCTCAATCCTCCAGAAGTGCTCAGCCAGAGCCATCTGGGGTCTGCCTGGGTCTTTTCAATCGAGTCCTCCTGTCTCATCAGGTAAGTAATCTTGTAGAAACAGCACCTCATTACCCTCCATCAAATGAGCAGTGAGGAAGCACTTTTCATTTGAGAGCTAGATGACTGAAAAGATTTGTCTGGGGCAATCGCGGTAGATGGCAGTGATTTAAGCTAAATTCAGTTCGGGAAGACAGCTGAGCTATGGGACAACTTGTGCAAAGTTTAGGCTGAGGTATCAGCAGGAATGTTGAGCAGTGCACTCAAACCTGAAATAGCAGGAATTAAATTCATTCATGGATCCTCTTTCAAACCAATTTATATATTAAATAAAATGGAAGTTTGTGCCTGACCTCTCATCTGAAAGTCAAGTTGGATAACTCATGACTTGGTTGACTAAAAAGGCAGACGATCAACTGCTACAAGCATCCACACACACCCCCCAAAAAAGCACTAATGAAAGAAAATGGAAAAATCACTAGAGAAGCCAAATGAGTCATAAAAATCAATTTAAGCAGCATGAGATAAGCAGAAAGCTTAAATTTTTAAAAATGCAGTTAGGGCAGCAGACAATTCCAAATGAAAATAAATATCTTTAAATAAAACTCTGTATAACCTTGAGTAATTGCAATGGGCAGCATTTGACCACAGCATCCATGCTTAAAATCCAGAGAGTTATCCTTGGGAAGGGATACATCATAATCGACCGAAACTGTAAAAGAAACAGTCAGGATTTGCAGATTAGGCAAAGTCTCATGGTTAAAGGTGAGACAGGCCCAGGAGTGACTGCAGTATACATTTTGGAAGCTGCCTCCTTGTCTGTCCACCATTTGCTACCCCAACAGCTGGAGCTGGTGTGGAAACGGGCAGAGCACATAGTCAATAGGCAATTACAGTAATCGAATCTTGGAGGAAGTGACACAAGTGTAAATAGCCTATTCCCAGTTGGCCTGTGATTAACGTGACAACAACTTGGACATGATTCCCCCTCATGGAAGCAAGGGCAGCCCAGTCCCTTGGAGCAAAATTGATTTTTTTAAAAAAAGTATTCAGTTCTATTACACCACAAACTCCCATTATCAATTAGAGAAGAAATCTAGAATGAAATGAATAGGTGAGTACACCTACAACTGAAAGCATCATGTTTGGCAATATCAAATGTTTGTAAAAGGCCTGCATATACATTAATTCACTCAATCATTTATAAGCAGATGTTACATAAGCCCTATTTTATCCCTTTTTGACAAGGACATTGGCTCAGAGTGGAAAAGAGCTTTTCCAGACAAGTTGGGTAGTTACATAGTAGCTAGCACATCAGATTTGGGCATTTTCTGAATGCATGCCCTAAGTTCTTCCAGCCACAGGAAGGCTAAGATCATTAATTGGGGCTACATGGGGAAACAAAGGAAGGCCTGGTGGAAATCAAAAGAGATTAAAACACCTGATGTCTACCTGAAGAATGTGAAAACCCTAATTCTAAGGGCATATGCTCTTTACAGCTCTATTTACATTAGTCAAGCTATAGAAACAACCTGAGTTCCCAGTAACAGGAGTGAATAAAAAAGTGGTTTATATACACAATGCAATGCTACTTAACTATAAAATAAATGAGATCTTATCATTTACAACAACATATATGGCACTGGAGGGGATTATGTCAGTGAAATAAGTTAGAAGGGGGGAAGACAAATACTGGATGATTTCTGACAAAACTTAGGAACAGTCAAAACTAAACCAAAACCCTGGAAATCTGACTCTATAATTGAGGCTACCAAAGGGGGAGGGTGGAGAATGTAGAGTAAAGAGGAATGGGGTTCAGTGGACTGTGGTGGAAGATGGAGATCCTCTGATGGTGGGTGCAGTATAATATAAATTTGTAGAGGTGTAAACTTGTACCCCCAAAGAGACTTTTAAACCAATATTGCTGTAATCAAAACTAATACAGGTTTTTAAAGACTGTACACCTGAGACCTATATTAAAATTCTATAGCACTTTGATTAAAAATAAAGAAAGAAAGAACAAATGAGATTTGATGAAGTCAATGAGAATGAGAGCCACTTATGACCACTGTGATGGGAGAGGGCCAAACTTCACTTCCCAATGGGATGGGAATTCTCAAAATCTTACTCTTAGTAAAGCTAATTTTAAATTAGAGAGGAAAAGGGAGATGATAATTACAGTCCTCAGAGGATAAGATCAAGTTTATTGGAACCAGAGCTTGGTATCAGAAATAGGGGAGAGATTGGAAAAGCAAGCTGTTCTCAAGGGGAAATGTGTCTTGGTAGGCAGGAAAATCTCATTTTCTCTGTAGAGGTTGAGGTACTGGAGGGAGGGACCAGGAGTCATCTTGGCTGAGGGAATAAGAGACCCAGGGGCAGGTCTGGTGCTGAGGGTTAGGAAGAGGAGGGGGAAGCTCAGGGAATAGGTCCCACCTGCCAAGGGTGGGAGTGCCCTGTGCTTCCTGGAAGGCTGTTCTTGCCCAGAGCACCTGCTGCCAGCACATGAATGCTCAGTAGGGTTGGTGGTTTCCATGAGCCTAAGGACCACTCCTCCCCTGTAAGTGTCAGATTCAAGAAGGAACATCCCAGAAGCGATCTCAAAAGCCAGTACTTTCAGACCCATTAGGACATAGTAGGGAACACTGTGCCTGAGCCCACAGAGGCCTCCATGCCAAAGGCTCTGACTAAGCCATCATTTCTTTGAACAGTCATGGAATAATGTGTGGGGACAGGAGACATTGTATGCTCTTCACTGGGAGAAGACTTACTATGGGAAGCAAGGGGTGGGGAAGTGCTCGTGATAGAGGCTAAGAGTTCAAAAGCAGGCTCACGTGGAAAGATGGTCAAGAACTGCCTTCAAGGATTGTGCTTCTAGCTGGAGGCCCTTGGTTTACCTACATCAAGATGAGTGTGGACGTACACATGGGAAAGGAAAGGCTAGCTGAGAGTGCGATTGTTCTTCTTGCTTAAATGTAAAGGAACTTAAAAGGGGGGAACAATTGAAAGATGATATCCAGTGACCTTTGGGAGGTATCTGAGTCAGGGATCAGATAACATGACCAAGTGGTGGCCCGAGAGGGGTGTGAGAGAACAGTTTGTTGAAGAAGGGGTTTCAAAGTGTCAGCTGTGCATATGATATAAACCTCCACTTCTCTTTCCTAAGCAAAACAATTTGCCAGACTCTAGATGCTCGTTGATACTTTTCCGCAAGTAAAATATTGTTATGGGTTGAGGTTCTCCAGGAAACAAGCTGAGTTCTGCCATTTGTAGGACATGGGATCCTCCTGATGATGAACTAGGGAATTGGCAACCTTCTGGGTTTGATGTGAATGGTATCATTGGACATTTTTAGTAACTTTGTGGAACAGATAATATCTTCGTCATTTGAATGTTAGGAAACTCAGCCTCTAGGATGTCTAATAATTTACTCAAGAAGCTGAGCCAGGGCTGCAGCCAAATCTTGGTGATGCTGAAACTATTTACTTCTCTTCCGCATTAATAGTTCTCAAATTATGGTTCCCTGAATCCAGAGCTTTGGCATCACCTGGAAACTAGCTAGAAATGCAGGCTTTTAGACTCAGTCCCAGATCTGATGAACCAGAAACTCTGGGGTGGGGTCCAGCATCTGTGCATTAATAGATCTTCCAGATGATTCTGATGCACACTACAGTCTGAGGACCATTGAGCTACACTCTGGCCCCTCTTGGAAAGCCCACACAGTACTTCAGATCAGATGGGTCTGTGACTCATTGCTGGAGAGATGACATGCCACTTGACAGTTTGAGGTGCCTGAGTGAGCAAAACCTGCAGAGACACAGAATTCAGTCACTCAGCTGTAAAATGAAATACAACCCAAAACCTCAGAGGAACTGATGAGATCCCTTGGGTGTGCAGTGTGTATATGTAATTATAGTTTGAAAGTCAAGGCAACAGTGTTAAAAAAATCTAACCAGCTTGCTCCAACATCACCCTGCCTCCAGGCCACCTCAATGGTATCTATAGGTGTCTGTCTGGGGTACAATTGTCTATTCTTTGTCATGGCTGTAAACTCTCTTAGAAAATAGGAGAAGTGGGTCTGTCAGATTTTATATTTTGGCTTAAGGTGATTGAGTTTCAGTCAAGTTGTAGCAAAGCTGTGTGGTGTAATGGGAGAGTCTACTTCCTTTGAGAGCTAAATTCAGGTCTTAAGTGCACAGACTATTCACTCTTAGGAAAGTCATATAACCTCTTTATAAAGTAGGGCTTATCATGATATCTATTTTTCAGGATTTACCTCCAGAAGGATGATGCATGAAGCATTTGGAAAACACAATATTTAAGTTGCAAGTATTCTATTTCTACCCCTACTGTCCCAACCTTCTCACTTCACAGATAAGTGCCTCAGCCCTTCAGATTCCCCTTTCTCTAGTCAGTGGCTGACAACAGGTGTTTATCTGGTAAATTAATTCTTTTCTTCTCTGTCCCCTCCCATATAATACAATGCCCCACATAGAACATGCTAGAGAGTGCTGGGAGAAGCCAGACAATTAGCAGTTGTGTCCATTGTGGAAGACTATAGGCAATTTCCTTACAGTCACATTGGTTTTTAGGTCAGACAGTGACGCTTAGAAATCACAAAATCCAATCACACAACACCCACCTCCTTTATTTGTAGATGAGTCTAGACAGAAAAGTGACCTGCCTAGATAGCCCATTCCCTGCTTTGTAAGTCATGAATTGGAGTGTTTTCCTTTGACTAGTAGGCTTGGCAGGGGCACGGGGACAGCAGCCATTGGTGAGGAGACAGGAAGTCACTTGTGTAGGGGAGGGGACCTGTCATGGCAGGGACAAAGCCATTCTTCTGCCACATTTGGCATGACTAAAACCTACTCCTTTTCCTAATTGTACAGTCTGCTAGATTGCAAGTCAACATGGGAGCTGGGGAGAATATATGTTAAAAAAAAAGTATTTGAATGAAAGTGTGATTGCAATACATTTATAATTTCTGAAAGTTAACATGGTGGTACAAAGGGTGCTAGCCTAAGAAAATGAATTTAGCCTGATTTTAACATTATTCATAAACAATAAATAACCATTTCTTGGGTTCTTACTAAGTGCTGGTTATTATGCTGTTGGTATATAGATTATTTCATTTTACCCTTTAAAATGAAGTCAATGCAGTGGATTCAATGCAAATATTACCCCCATTTTAAAGATGAGAAAACTAAAATTTAGTTAGGTAGGTGATGCATGGGTGGATGACTCAAGGTCAACTGCATTAGTTCTGAGTCAAACAGACTCTAGATCTTGTAACAACATTGTAAAATTTGCTTTGCTGTCTGCAAGATAGTTGACCCTGAGGGAAGAAATAGACTGTTGGAAGCGAAAAACCTTTTCACATAAGGGTCACCATCCACCCCCACATGCACAAAATGACAGTAAATGCCAGAGCAAAAGTTCTAGGTAAAGACTGCTAAGAGGGGCCCCCAGAAACAGTCACTGATGAAAAGGAGACACCCAAGACCTGTCAAGGAAAGTCTCCCTTGGCAGCTACCCCTGTGGTTTGGGATGGAATTTCCCTACCCTTGGTTCAGTGATGATGTGAATTCACCCCCAAAACATCCATGACCACTTGAATGGTAACCCTTCATGAGAGATAAATGAAATCTGTACTTTGGAAACTGATGGGGTTCAAGGCGAGGACCAGGGTGGAAGAGGCTCTTGTGACTTGTGAAAGAACTTCTGTTAGAGCTGATGCAAGATATACTTTGCTTCAGTGGAAGTAACACTTTATCATTAGTGCTAATGTTTAAGCACACACCACCCACCACTTCAGACTGTCCTTGGAAATGGCACAGTCATATTGGGTGATCACTGTAGAGTTGAATGCAAGAGCTATTTACAAAGTTGTGAGCAGTTGCAGAGAAATACCGTTGCATTGCAGCCAGCTCTGTGTGGCCCATAACAGCTGATCATGCCCCCAGTTCCGCCTTGAATGACGTTATGTTGGTAGTTTGAAATCAGCATGAGAAAACCATTAATATCATAGGAACTGATAAACTGCAGAAATCAGGAGATGTTTCTGGCTTTTCATTTTTTTCTGTTTGCTTTGCTGGTTTACTAGCATTTAAGAAGCATTCCAGGCCTATTAACAACTAAAATATGTTACCAATTCTAGACTTGAAGTAGCTAGGGAAACAAGCTACCAGAATCACTAGGAAAAGATGTATGTGGACAAGGCCTCTGGATAGAAGCTGAGGACTTTGGTAGAGAGATAGATATAACCCATGGTAACCCCAGGGAGGGTGCCAGGGAAATATAGGCAAAATTTAACTATCTTCCTTCATGCAGTGCCCCCACTGGGCAAACCCAAAGACAATGAGAGACCAGGAAGCTAGGGATTATAAATCACATAGGTCTACTCATGGGTCTGGAGGTTGAGTGGTAAAGACCAGAACTATGAAGCCAACAGTCGTCCTGCAGCTCCAATGCTAGTCAAATCCAAACTCTGTGATAAGAATGGAGGTTGGAACTGACCCTGGGAACTGGAGACACAATCCCAGTCTATGTGAGATGGAAACAGATGTTTCTAAGACCCTGGAATTCAAATAGGTGTGTGGATATTGAAGGTGAAGGGCTTTGTGCCATGGAGAGCACAGAAGGGACACCAATTTACCTGCCTTGGACTGGTCCAGCCTTTTCCAGAATCCACAGCAGAATATTACCAAGGGCCCTCCATTTTGAAAAACATGACTGTGAGCCTTGAAATTCATAATGAATCCTTTTTCCTTGGCTTCTGTTATTTAGCACATTTTAGACTAGAAAAGAAACAAACATTTCCATGCCACATCTAATACAATTATAAGGTCATTACACATTCTGTAGTGCAAAACAGCTGTTTCAAAGATCCTTATTAGAATTTAACAGAGTTTTATTTGTTTGGGACAAAAAAAGCAATCTTTTAAATTATGATTTAATGAAACTGTTAAATGTTCATCACCAAGGGGTTACTTATTAAAGCTGCATGGAGCTTGGCTATGTGGGTTCATAAGAGGTTAGCTGAACTTTTTCTCCCCATGCCAACCCTACACACATACACACAGACACACAGTCACACAGACACACACACACACACACACACGAATAAATTCATATGTTTTGATCTAAACCCTCTTTTCTTTCAAATGATGGCTTTTATTTTTTAATTTCATAAAGCAAAACAGATCTAAACTCAACTCAAAATTTCAGTGACTGATTTGACTTTTAAGTCAAATTCATGAGTCCGTGTAAAAATACCTTATAAAATCTTATTCCCAGCACTTTGGAGAAGGGAAGTATTTCATTGCAATTCATCAAATGATAATGTCTGTGACCAGCCCCAATACTTGGGGTTCTATGTATAAAGGTTCTAATGTTTTTTATTATTTCTCACTGGATTGAGAAACTTTTTCATAAGTTCTCTTTTCTGGGGTGAGATTTGGGGGTAGAAAAGAAAGAAGGCTTTTGCATGATGACCTACCAGTGATCTAATACAGATGTGTCATTTTGTCAGGCTGCAATATTGTAGCAGTTAATCCACCAGCATTTATAATAATTGCTGTATCCTGCAGAAGCCTTACTGTGACACAATGTATCCCTGGAATTCATAAGTAGGTTGTTTAAATGCAAAATAATTATTAAGCACTCATTCTTGGAATTCATCCTGAGATAAGTAGCCCTTAAGAAAATGTCTAATACAAAATGACATTTGGGTTTTAGAATATATAACCTTTTGTATTAATGGTATCCCAAGGTGTTTTACATAGTAATTGGATGGTAGTGTGGTAAGTATTTCAGTAAATGAAATGGCTCTTGGGACTGAAGTAGAGGTTTAGCTATTCTTGGATTTCAAGTTGGATTTCATTGACTTAAAGGAGGTGAGGTGGAATGCCAGGCTGTTTAAAAGTAGCCCAAGGCCTTCTTGAAACTTCATTGAAAATATCATGAAGCAGAAGGGGTCTCAGAGATAAATAGAACAAACCTTTCTGTGGAAGATGAAGGACCTTGGTACAAAGGTAAATGAGTGACTCACACAGAACTGGAAACCAGGTATCTTAATGAAGAGAACCCCAGGTATAATATTCCTTCAGGGGTTGCATTTTAGTTCTCCCAGGCTTAGCTGGGCAACTGGGAGAAAGTTAATTTATATTTAAGAATATAAACTAAGGTTCTCCATTTTGTTATCTGCAATATGAAAAGGGCTATCTACCAGAGTCAGAGAAAAGATATAAATATACCTATGTGAAGAAATTAATTTACAGCTTTCAGAACATAGTAGGTACTCCCTAAATTGCAAATATTATTAGAAATCTGCATTGCTATAAATCTTTCCTGCTTGAACATTTTCAGTATCGATTTGCATCACTTATCGTATTAATGCTGTTATGTTTTACAATTACAAGTTATAATTAGGCAAATATGACTCATCCAACATTCCATGTCCAATTCTCAGCACTCCACCCGCACATCAAGAAACAAATCAAAATGCAATTAGATGCTGACTAGATGCTAAATAGAAAGTTTATAATTTATTGTCTCATAGAAGATCACATTGTGAAAGTGAATTGATCTCCTGTCAGCAATGGAAGGATTGAGCCTGGATCTATGTCAAGCATGAAGAAGATTAATGTAGATGTTAACTTGACATATTTGGTGAGGGAATGTCTTAAATTGCAATGGATGGGTATTAAAAAAGTGCAACCATACAGCAACAGGCTAAGAGTTTTCGCCTGGCATATTTGAACAGATAACATTCCACATTTTTTGTCTATTATAATATATACATATATATATAGTCCACCCCCATCCATTTTAAATATAGAAGTTCATATAAATATAAACCCCTCTCAAAAATTAAGGATAATTATTAATTTTGCCAAAGGAATCACAACCACTGTTCTTTGAAATGCCTTATCTCCCCAGTGAGAGTAAAGTATGATTTGACTGATTTTAAAATCAATTTACAAGTAAAATTTTCAGGAACACATCTGCTAGGTAAAGCTAGTTCTGCCAGTATCCTGCCATGAAAGTGACAGTGATAAGTTCAGTTTTTATAATGGATAAAATTATGTGAGCAGAGAACATAATTATATATTTTAGAAAAAGCATGGAAATAATTATAAAGTTGGGTCTTAAAAATCACATTTAAAATCTATAAATCAGTATATGAAACTATTCAGTCATTACCAATTTCTCCACACTGGCCATCTTTGAGACACAGACAGGTCATTCCATAAATATTATGGAAAATCTGCTAAGGTTGAAACCGTAGGGGCTGTGAGAGAAGTTGCCAAGCATTTGCACATTGGTGACCTAATTTAATCCTTTGTGCACTGGAATATCATTATTCCCATTTTATTGAGGAGAATAGTAAGGCTCAAAAAAAATGAAGCAATTTTTTACAAGCTCACAAGTATGTAATCCTGGACTGACCTCCCACGTAATTCTAAAAGATGCCACTCCCTCTTCTCCTATTCATTTGGCACCACATCTCAGCTTAAGCACTGAAGTGACCTCCTCTCCCCTCCTCTGCTTCTAGCCTGTTCATCACAAACCTGAGTCTCTCACTCTCTGCTCAAAACCATCAGTGGCTTCTCATTACCAACAGATCAAAGAGTCCAAGTTGTAACATTCATTCAAGACTCTTCATCATCTGCCCTCCGTGGATTACTCTAGTCTTATTTCACTCCTCTCAGCTTTGCAGTTTTCAATCCCAGTCACATAGTCTTGATTGTGGGTTTCTGAAAACACTATATATGTCTCTGTCACTCACTTGTTCACATAAGCTCTTCTCACTTAAATGTCTCTCTCTCTTTGCCTGGCTCACTCCTGCATATGATCCAAGTCATTGTTTGGGTCTCATCTCCATGGACTCTTCCTTGCCTTCACCCTTCTCCCCTCTGCTGGCTTTGCTGTGCCTCCCTGGGGTTTTCTCTCCATTATCACCTTGATCACTGTTTCAAGGAAATGTGATTGACTGGACTTGCCACTAGTCAATGGCTTCATTACCATCTTCAATCTGCCTGGAGCCTAGTTCAGGATCTGATTCATATTAGCTATTCTATAAAAATTTGCTGAATGGATACATTCATGTATAAGTAAAAAAAAAAAGACTAAATTTAAGTCAATATATCAACGTTACTTAACAAGAGATACAAAGCCCCCCAGCTTGCCTGTTCAAGAAACTCACAGATCAAATGTGCATTGAACACACAGACCAAGAGCAGCGGGAAATGGCAGAATATAGTGTCCAGGGCTTCTATGACACCCCTCACTCTGAAAGCACTAAGGAAGAATCCTTCCCTGCCATCCTCTGGCATCTGGTGGCTCCCAGAAGTCCTTGGCATTCCTTTGTTTGTGACTGCATCACTCTAGTCTGTCTCCACCACCCCTTGATCTTTTCCACTGTGTCTCCACATGGCCTTTATAAAAGGAGACCAGTAACTGGATCTAGGACCTACTCTAATCCAGTGCGACCTCAACTTAATTACATTTCCCAAGACCACATTTCTAAATAAGATCCCACAGTATTTGATATTCTGAAGTTTCAGGGAACATGAATTGGTTAGGGAGGCGAGGTGGGGGCAGCATCATTCAGTAAAAAAGGAATCTGCCAATCATTTCTAGGAATGGTGCAATTACAAAGCCATTAGGAAGTTCCTTCTTTATCCTTTTTCCAAGCCTGGACTGAAATGCCTGAAGATATTAGGTAGACTAGATGTCTTTCCTTAATGTCTTTCTGAGTTTCCTGGAACAGGATCCCAATATCCATAACCAGATGTTCTAAATATCAACAGTCCCCCTTTTTCAGGACCCCCTGTTCTCCTTACCTCTTCCTTCCATTCTACTTTGAATGACAGTAACATCTCTCTGGACTTTTTTGTCTCTTGGTACTTTGCGTGTTCCTGATGTTTCTCAGAGTGGTGCCCATATTCAGTGACCATGCACTCACATCTCCATGAATGCTTACACCTTGCTTTTCCATTCACACCCTGACACGTGGCCTGCAGCTCTGCTCAAGTCCCAATCCTGCTGTCCTCTTGGATGGTCTCTCTCACCCCCCTGCAAAACCCTAATTCTGGCAAAGATATTTATTTTCCCTGAAGTAATTTCCCCTTCCCAATTAACGATAAATGATTGTTGCAATTCTCATTTATAAACTGAAATAGTCCAGATGACAAATTCTGAATGTATTAACACTTTAGCATCATAACCTTTTAAAAGGGAATATTAATATTCTTGGTTGTCTTTCTCTAAGATGTTTTCTGTTGATCAATCTGCAAACTTCCTTCTAGGACACCTCTTTAAAATACCTACAAAGGCAGAGACAGAGCATCCAGCTATATTTGTACAATCGTTGCCGGTGTGTTGTATGGGAAACAGATGTGACTTTCATTTTTTATTAGCACAGTACCTATATTTTTTTAAATGAACCTGTTTATGAATGTGAGATATGAAATCCATCTGAATAATACTCTTCACCTTAAAAAAAGAAGAAGAAAAAAACAGCAAACTTCACACCAGTAACATCCTCCTGTATCAGGCAATGGGGTGAGATGAGGTTTTGACAAAAATGGTAGGTATTACATAACACTCCCATCTTCTTACAGATGCGTGCGCAGCTTTAAAATAGAAACGGGAAAATGGTGCATTGTCTGCAAAAGCAAACTGTTTGAGGGAGGATAGCAACATTCCCACTGCCCACAAATATGAAAGTAACAAACAGAAAGGGGAGGGGTGTGTTTCCCTGCTGTGTATCTTCAAGAAATCTCAGAGAAAGGATGTTGGTTACACCTCACCTAGGAGTTTCAGTGTCCCAGAAAGGATTTCTATTACCTTGAGGGGCCAGCTGTCTTTGAGTCAGGAGAATCTGTTCCTGTGTTCAGAAGCAGCATCTGGATAGATACTTGGTCAATCTTGCTATCTATACAACAGATATGCTGCTTGGATAATTTCCCATAAAAGTCTTTGTCCCCCAGCCACCTCAGAATGTGATCTTATTCAGATATCAGATCTTTGCTGAGGTTAGTTTGCTAGGATGAGGTCCAGTTGGGTTAGAGGAGCCTGAGTACATGATGGGTGTTCTTATAAGAAAGCAACTAAGTGAAGGCTTACAGAAAAGACCACGAGATGACAGAGACAGAGAGTGGAGTGATGCAGCTACAAACCAAGGAAACTAAGGCCTTGTGGGGCCATAGGAAGCTAGGAGTTGCAAGGAAGGAGGCTACGTTTTTGTTTTTATCCTCCTGTGGATGAATTATTATGGCAGCTCTAGGAAACTAACACACTACCCAACCCATCTTTACAACTTGGAAAAAATAGGCTGTCTTGCTACTGCTCCCCATAAAATTTCAGCCCCCCATCATACAAGTGCTTTCTCTACCCACCTATCCACCTTGCTCAGCTCTTCCTCTGATGATTCACTTAACTTCTTTTGAACCTCAGTTTCCTCTTCTGTAAATGGGGTCATAGTAATGACTTCATATTCTAACTAGAATGATGCTAGTCAGTGTTTTCCTTCTTCTACTTTTCCCCTGTGTTTCAGCAACACTGGTTCATTTGACACTCCCCAAATAGTTCAGAATTTGGAGGTCTTTATGCTTTTATTACACTCTTCTTTCTACCTCTGATATTTACGCTGTGCTGTATCCACTAGTTATCAAATTTACTCAAATTTCATGTGCTCTGCTAACTGCCCACCAATAACCCTGCCTAATTCAGGTTGAAACCTAGTTATTCACTCAAGAAATATTCATTGAACATCACACTGGACTAGGAACTGAGACTCCTGCTCTCAGAGAGTTAAATTTTCTTTAATTAAATGCTTTAGTATATAGATAACAATTTCACATCTTTTTTTTTTTTTTTTTTAAGACTAGGTCTTGCTATTTTTGCTCATGGAATTGCGGGCTTATCTGGCCGGGGGTACCACAGATTCAAGCAATCCCCAGTTTCAGCTTCCCAGGTAGCTGGGATTACAGGCATGCACCACCACGCCCAGCTATTTTTTTGAAATTAGGTCTCGCTGCATGTCCCCGGCAGGGCTTGAACTGCGATACCTGGTTCCTAGGCTGCCGTTTACAAGCACACACCACCGTGTGCCCAGCTATTTCACATCTTTGTAATCCCTGGGGCTCTCCCCTCCCTGATCGCTCCCTCCCTCAGCCCTCCCCCACCACCAAGTTGTGAACTTCAGTTTCTTTTTTAGTTAATTTTGACTTTTCTTTCAGGCCTTTTGTTTGTTTTTCCTTTATCCCATATATTAGTGAAACCATTGGGATTCTGTCTTTTTCTTTCTGCCTTGTTTCTGTTAATATGATTTCTTCTGGGCACATCCATGTTATCATAAAATCATCAAATTTGTCATTTTTAATTGATGAGTAATATTCCATTGTGTATATATACCACATCTTTTTCAACCATCCATCTGTTTTGGGACAATTTGGGTTGCTTCCATGTCCTTTGCAGTTATAAATAGTGCTGTTAAAAACATTCAGGTAAGGGTTCCCTTCATACCCATACTGAGGTCTCCTTTGGGTAGATTCCCAAAAGAGTGATTGCTGGGTCAAATGGCAGTTCCATTTTCATTAGCCTGAGGGTCCTCCACAATGCATTCCATAGTGGCTGGACCAGTTTACATTTCCACCAGCAGTGTAAGAGTGTTCCTTTCTCTCCATATCCCCACCAGCACTTGTTACTGCCCCCCTCCTTTTTTTTGATATGAGCCATTCTTGATGGTGTGAGGTGGTATCTCATTGTGGTTTTGATTTGCATTTCTCTGATTGCTAGTGATGTTGAGCAGTTTTTCACATGCTGTTGGCCATTTGTATTTACTTCCTCTTTGGAGAAGTGTCTTCGATGTATTACTATCCCAGACTCCAAATTATACTACAAAGTGATAGTAATTAAAACACTTTGGTACTGATACAAAAACAGACAGACCAATGGAACAGAAATGAGTGCTCTGAAATAAAAACACACATACATAGTCATCTAATCTTTGACAAAGGAATGAAAAAATTACAATGGAAAAAGGAAAGCCTCTTCAATAAATGGTGCTGGGAAAACTGGATCAAGACACGCAAAAAAATGAACCCAGATACCTCCCTAACAACATATACAAAAACCAACTCAAAATGGATAAAAACTTGGAATAACACCTGAAGCCATAAAATACATAGAGGAAAATCTGGACAAAACCCTCCATGAGTTACAATTCAGAAATCCATTTCTTGATACATCTATAGCTGGCAAAAAAAATCAAGGAAAACATAAATAACTGGGACTACATCAAACTGAAAATCTTCTGTACAGCAAAAAAGACAACAGACACAACAAAAAAGAAAACCCAACAGAGAGGAAGAAAATTTTTGCCCTCTACAAAAGTGATAAAGAATTGAAAACAAGGATCCATAAGGAACTCACACAACTTAGCAAAAACAAACCAAGAAGTCCAGTAAAAAAATGGGAGAGAAACTACATTTTTAAAATAGGCTTTATTTTAGGGCAGTTTTATGTTTACAGCAAAATTGAAAGGAGAGTACCTAGATTTCTATATTCCCATTGCCCCTACATAGACATAAACTCTCTCTTTTCAATATTCACACCAAAGTGTATACTTGTTGCAATTGATAAACCTCCATTATCATCCAACCACATTATTTATCTTTAGGTTCATTTTTGGTGTTGAACATTCGTGGATTTTGAAAAATGTCTAATGACATGTACCCACCATTATAGCATCAAAAATATTAGTTTCACTTTCTTGAAAACCCTCTATGCTCCACCTAGTCATGCCTCCTTCCTTCACCTCAACCACCTGGCAACCACTGATCTTTTAACTGTCTTCCTAGGTTTTCACTTTCTGAAATTGTTATATGTTTGCAACCACTCAGTATTCTACAGTGTTTTTCCAATGACTTCTTTCAGTTAGTAATATGCATTTAAGTTTTTCCATGTCTTTTTATGACTTGATAGCTCATTTTGTTTCAGTCCTGAGTGATATTCCACCACTGTTTAATACCATTTAATACCATTGTTTAATTAGACATTAATTTACTGAACAACATCTGAGTTGCTTCAAAGTCTTAGCAATTATGAATAAAGTTCATAATAGACATCTAACTACAAACATCTAACTGTGTATAGTTTTTGTGTGGACATAAACTTTCAATTGCTCTGTGCTGATTAGAATTAACCATCAGTGTAAGCCAGTCATTATCTGCTAGCAGTGCATTTGAAGTTATTTCTGGAACAAAGACTGCTGTTGCTAGATCATATTACGTTTTGTAAAAGACCACTAAACTGTCTTCCAGAATATCTGTGTCTTTTGTATTCCTGGCAGTAGTGAATGAAAGAGTGTTCTCCATATCCTTCCCAGCATTGCTGGGTGTCAGTATTCTGGATTTTGGCCATCCTAATGGTGTATAGTGATATTTTGGTGTTGTTTCAGTTTGTATTTTCCTAATGGTATTTGATGCGGAACATCTATTCATGGCAATTTATATCTTAAGACTGGCAATTTATTTTCTCCTCTCCACAGCTATAGGCCACAGAAAACAGCTCTCTCCAGAGAAACCTATAACTTTCAGTATCATTGAAAAACCCTGTCAACTTTTATTTTCTTATTCTCTAAGGATTGGTATTTGGTAGGTGCTCAGTAAATATATATGAAATACCTGCTTATTGAGTAATGCTTGAAATTCTGATTGTGAAAGACAAAAAGTGTCTGAAGTCTGAAAGGACATACACAATTCAACAAAAGAAAATTAATAACTCAAACTAAAAATGGGCAGAAGCGCTAAATAGACACTTCTCCAAAGAAAACATACAGATCGTCAAAAGGCACATGAAAAAATGTTCATCACCAGTTATCATGAGGGAAATGCAAATCTAAACTGCAATGAAATGTCATCTCACATCTGTAAGAATGGCCCAACTCAAAAAGAACAAATAAACAAAAAATGCTGATGAGAGTATGAGAAAAAGAAACCTTCTTATATGTTAGTTGAAATGTGGACTGTTGCAACCCCACTGGAAAAAAAAGTACAGCCATTTCTCAAAATATTAAAGATAGACCTACTATAAAATTCAGCAATTCAATTCCTAGTTATCTATCTGCAGAATGCGAATTCAAAGGGACAAATGCACTCCTCTGTTTATTACAACATTGCCTACAGTACCCAACTTATGAAGTCAATCTAAGTACTCAAGAACAGATGAGTGGAGAAAGATATAGATGGAATACCATTCAATTATATATAATAAAACAAAGTGTTACCATTTGCAGCAACATGAAGGAACTGGAGAGGATTATGCTAAGCAAAAGAAGAAAGTTAAATACCCAATGATTTAAGTCACATGGAACATAAAGAAACAAAACAAAGGAATAGAGCAAACTAACCCAAAACTATAGAAATTTCACTGTACAATTGAGATGACCAAAAGAGGAAGGTGGGGTGTGAGGAGTCAAGGGTGGTGGAATCCCATAATGTGTAGTGAAGGTTATGGGTATTTTGGTGATGGGTCTTGTAACATGCCTTTGAAGAAGTGTGAAATGTACCTTTAAATTAGTACATTGTGAACCAACTTTAGCTCAGAAAAAATTCATACAAATTTTAAAATTAACAAAAGGACAAGAGAAAAGAGGAAGGGAAAAGAAATCTTGAGTAGGACACTGGAAGTTTGGAGATTCATGTCTATTCATGATATGCAGCATCACCTATGAACTACTAATAGGCATGTTTGACTGTGTTCAGATCAAGGGTTACACACAAAACTGCAAATTAACTTCCAGCAAGAGCCCTATTGGAAGTTTCCTTGTTCTGCAAGTATAGCTCTTTTCCCCTGCTTGACAAGAAAAGGTATTGAGCACTCCTAAGCAGGGCTTTCCCCCAAACAGGACCCACTGGGGCCCAAATGAATCAAGCTGAAGGAGTGAGTTGAGTCAGCAGTAGGAGAAAGACAGCTGCAAGGTCAAACCCCACCTGAAAACGAGCACGATGGGAGACAGTTTTCCTTGGGTTATTCAATAAAAAGAGGTGTTTCATTCCTTTGTTGTTGAGAATAATGAAATAATATGTTGAAATAATATGTTCACCAGAGAGTCTGTATCTACCCCCAACCTAAATGGTGGCCAAAGCCTATACCCATGTGTTAGAAGACCTATTTCCAGCCCTAGCACAACCCCAGACAACTCCAGCACCTTTGGACTCCTGACCTCTTGGTGCCTGTTTCAGATAAAATGAAACAGATTTGGTGAAAACTTCCTCTTGGCTCTGTGGTGATGAAGATGAGTGACCACTAGTATAATATGCTTTGAAAAACTGTAAAGCAGTCTACAAATACAAAGTATTAGTATTGTTCTCTTTGAAGCCAGTTCTTATAGACCCCTTGACTAATCAACAAACTTATCTCTGTATCTGCTACAGGAAGCAACACCTACAAAGCATGGAGAGAAGTGAAAAGAATAAAGAATGCCTCTTAAATGTAAAGGAGCAGGGGAGGATAGACAGAAAGGAACTGAGAGTGTAAAACAAGGGTACCAAGCAAATATTTGGCCTCATTACAAGTGATTCCAATATTCAGAGTACATTTGCTACCTTATTTTGTTCTTGTCATAGCTGGTTGAGTTTATTCAGGTAGGACTGATATTCTGCTCCATTTGATTGGTGAACAAACTGAGGCCTAAAGCATGCAAATGACATGTCTGAAGTTCTTAGAAATACAGAGCAGGGCCAGAACTAGAACACATGGCTCCTAAATCTTACCCCCACACTTTTCTTCAGTACTGTCTGACATGCTGCAGCTTCAGGCAAATGTGAGTATGTGTCAGTCCTAGCCCCACAGTCCCTGAGCTGAAAAAGATCCCAGGACACAGTCTGAGCTTCTTGTGTCTTAAGAGACACTTTGATGTTGTGATGAAAGCACTGGAAAACCAGCTTCCTAGAAAATAGGTATAGCTACTCACAGTTTCAACATATGTGCTCGAGAACTTGCTTGAGGTGAATTCACAGATCTGGAGTTGAATTACCTTCTCTGATACATTTGGGGGCATATTCTAAGAAAAGATATGATACATCGCTGATTAGAAATTAACTGATATAACCTTTTAAATGGTGCAAAACCTTGGAGAAGAGTTCCAGCACACCCCTGCCAGTGGCCTAGGGGGTGGGGGACAAGAGTGAGTCTTGAGGCACTGAGATCTCAGGGTCTCAGGGACTCTGGATCCAGGGATCTCAGGCTGGGGAAGCCAGCTCTGCGTCCACACATTCAGGGGATGGGGGGCTGAACACCTCTGTCGGGGCAGGGGAGGTTCCCCTTTTGGTTTACTCCAACCTCAATCCTCAATCAGACCTGCATTAGGAATGAAAAACCCAGTTTCTCCAGCTGCAGATATAATGCAGAGGAAAGGAAGTAATAATGGTCCTGGATGTACTCACCAACTGGGTGGGACAAGCATCATGTCAGGAACCACTGAGAAAGGAAGATGAAACCAGTAACTGAGTTGACCTGTCACAGATTGCTACCCACATCATCTCTGGTACTAAGGAATCAAACTCCAGGCCCACAGCAATGTGTAACAGGAAACATGTTCCCTCCTTTACCATGATGAGAGAAGAAAGCCACAATGATGTGGTTGTGGCCCCATGGCAGAACTGCTAACACAAGAGAGGAAAGGACCTGGACCAACCACCTGGGGAAGTCTGCCCCATCAGGGAATGCCTCCATGCAGCTAGGAGTTGGATTCCCAAACCCAGATATCAGAACTGTATGGTACAGAACCAGCAACAGATGACAGACACCAGAAAGACTTCTGGAGAAGTGCACCATGTATCTTCCCAAGTTCCCTGTGTGCTCGGCTTGACTATCTGCCTCAGCTACTCCTGGAGATCCGAGCAGCTTCATCTGTTACTGTCCAGGATCAAGTCTGCACCCAGGAATAAAGAACACAATTCCAGAAAAAGAAAAGACCAGTGGGCCAAACATGAACCAACAACTTGCAGGGAGAGGAGTTGGAGCCATCAGAGGGGTGAAGGGGAGAAGAGGAGGTGGGGAATAAGAGATACAATACAACCATACAAATGTGACCAATATTTTATGAAAATTACAAAATAAAAAGTAAATTAGAAAAATAGGAATTAACTGATATATAAGGGAGATATTTTGGTTTCTTTACATATAACACTTTAACTAATTCAGAAATTTCAAAAAAAAAGCACTGAATTTGGAAATAAGAAAATTAAAAAATAAACTCAATTCAAGCAGTCCAAAAATTCTAGAACTTTAAAGATATAAATTTAATTTTTAAAAAGCTTCAAACTAGACACTTCTCAATACAGACTATGTATACATACATGGATACTATAACACACACATGAAAAATGTCAATCATCTATCATTTTTCAAGATCACGTAAAGACACCATCAGTTATTTGAGGTTTTTTTTTTGGTTTTGTTTTTTTTGTTTGTTTGTTTGTTTTGAGACTAGGTCTCACTATTTTTGCCCTTGGAACCAACCACAGGCTCTCGTTGCCTAGGGTACCACAGACTCAAGCAATCCCCAGCCTCAGCTTCCGAGGTAGCTAGGATTACAGGTGCACACCACCACGCCCAGCTATTTTTTCAGAACTAGGTCTCATTACAGGCCCCAGGCGGGACTCGAACTGTGATCTCTAGCCCCGGCTGCTTCATAGGCTGAAGCTTACAGACATGAGCCACCGTGCCCGGCCTACCAGCAGTCGTTTGAATCCTCTCTTGTCCTTATAACTCGAAGTGTAATTCCTCTGGTGTGAACTGTCCCCCTGAACTCAGCTCTACTTTCTCTATAATATGCACCATTTTCTAACACATATTTGGGGCCATCCACATAGAATCATTGCTACAAAAGTATAAATTTCTGCTTAAAGAAACTAGATTTATTCATTCAACTAATAGCAGTTGAACACCTGTTTTGTATTAGACTCTAAGCTAAACAAACCCAAGACCCATTGCTCACTGGTGTGTAGTGTGGTAAGACATAGTCATCACTTAACAAAAATTTCTGTTGTAAATGGGTAACAATGTCAATTCCATTTTAAGATTTGGTAAGGGCATACATGATTTGTTTTCCCAACAAATAGAAAAATATTTCAGGTCCAAGGTTGTAAAGCTAGCAACCTCAGAATATTTTAAAATAAATCTTTAGATCTGTCATCTTTAGAACTTCCACCTTATCTTAGTAGAGCTTAAAAAAATGTACTAGTTTGTGGAATATTACTTGCCATAAAAGTAAAAAATTAAAAATTCAAGCAACAATTTGAACACTTTTAAGAGATGTTCCATTGAGCATAAAAGCCACACCTCAAAAGTAGCACTCTGTATAATTATATTTATACAACACTATCAAAAGACCAAAGTATAGAGATGATGGAGTGCAGATTGATTGGTGGTTGTGAGTGTTAAAGTGGTGAGGGGAGGATGTAGGTATGACTGTAGAGAACAGCACAAAAATCTTGCTGGATACAGGATAACTCTATCTTGATTGGAATGATGAGGATAGGAATTTCCATATGACACCATGAAGAACTACATACACATATCATAGGCACTTTGATTTTCTGGTTTTGATATTATGTCATATAGTTCCATAAATGTTGACCACTGGGGAAAATTGAGCGACAATGCATTGTCCTCACTGTGTAATCTTTGAATCTTTGCATATTGTAAGTCTATTTTTTCTTTTTATTTATTTTTAATAATTTATTTATATATACATTTCACATCTCTGTGTTCTCTGGGGTTCACCCCCCTCCCTGACCATTCCCACCCTGTCCCATCCCTCCCCCCCAGGTTGTGTACTTCAATTTGGTTGTTGGTTTGTTTTGTCTTTTCTTCATGGACTTTTGTTTATCTTTTCCATGTCCCGTATAGTAGTGAAACCATTTGGTTTCTTTATTTTCTTTTTGACTTGTTTCTGCTAATATGAATTCTTCTAAGTCCATCCATGTTATCATAAAATTATCCAATTTGTCATTTTTAATTGATGAGTAATATTCCATTGTGTATATATACCACATCTTTTTCATCCATTCATCTGTTTTTGGACATTTGGTTGCTTCCATGTCCTTGCAATTATAAATAGTGCTACAATAAATATCCAAGTACAATTATCCCTTTGTACCCACATTGAAGTCTCCTTTGGGTAAATTCCCAGGAGAGCAATCGCTGGGTCAAATGGTAATTCCATTTTCATTAATTTGAGGGTCCTCCACACAGCTTCCCATAAAGGTTGGACCAGTTTACATTCCCACCAGCAGTGTAAGAGTGTCCCCTTCTCTCAACATCCTCACCAGCACCTGTTGTTACCCATTTTATGGATATGGCCATTCTTACTGGTGTAAGGTGGTATCTCATTGTGGTTTTGATTTGCATTTCCCTTATTGCTAGTGAAATTGAGCAATTCTTCATGTGCCTTTTGGCCATTTGTATTTCCTCTTTGGAAAAGTTTCTTTTTAGTTCTTCACCCCATTTTATGATTGGGCTTCTTGTTTTGCTTCTGTTTCATTGAATGAGTTCTTTGTGGATCTTTGTTATTAAACCCTTATCACTCTTGTGGAGGGCAAAAATTTTTTCCCATTCAGTTTGGCTTCTTTTAGTTTTTTCTGTCATCTCTTTTGCTGTACAGAAGCTTTTTAGTTTGATGTAGTACCATCTGTTTATGTTTTCCTTCAATTTTTTGCAAACAGATTTTTCCAGAAAGGGGTTTCTGAATTGTTCTTCCTGGAGGGTTTTCCCAAGTTATTTTCTATGTATGTATGGTTTCAGGTCTGACATTTAAATCTTTTATCCATTTTGAGTTGGTTTTTGTACAAGGTATGAGGATGTTATCTTCATCCATTTTTTTGCAGATCTTAGTCCAATTTTCCCAGCATAATTTATTGAAGAGGCTATCTTTGTTCCAATGTAAGCTTTTCCCCCTTTGTCAAAGATTAGTTGACTAAGTGTGATTTTGTTTCTGAGCACTCAGTTCTGTACCATTGGTCTGATTGTTGTTGTACCAGTACCATGCTGCTTTAATTATTATGGTTTTGTATTGTAACTTGAGGTCTGGGATAGTTGGCCCTCCATTCTCTCTTTTTTTGGCCAGGAGACTTTTTGATATTTGAGGTTTTTTGTTATTCTATATGAACTTCTGTATTGTTTTTCTAGCTCTTTAAAGAATGTCATTGGAATTTTCATAGGAATTGCATTAATAAAAGGGATACAAATAGGAAAAGAGGAACTGAAGCTATCATTATATGCATATGACATGATTCTCTATATAAAGAACCCAAAAAAATCCACACAAAAACTACTTGAAATAATAAACCAGTTCATTAAGGTAACCGGATACAAAATCAACACACAGAAGTCAGTAGCTTTCCTATACACAAAAAACCAAGAAGAGGAAGAAGAAATTTAAAAAGCCATCCCATTTACCATTGAACCAAAAACAATGAAATACCTGGGAATAAACCTAACAAAGCATGTGAAAGACCTATATAAGAAAACTTTAAAAAACTGCTAAAAGAGATAGAAGAAGACATAAGGAAATGGAAAGACATTCCCTGCTTATGGATTGGAAGAATTAACATCATCAGAAATGGCCATCCTGCCAAAAGCAATCTACAGGTTAAATGCAATTCCTATAATTCTATATTTTAAAGTTAAAAGTTAACAAATTTACAATGGAAGTTATCTGAGCTCATTTGAGAAATTTAAAAGAATTTAAAGTTTATCAGAGACTCATCACAACTGGGACTTTACTGGAAACAGAGGCAACTTCTTGGAAGTTAGTCCTGGTGTCACTGCTCATCATACATAGTCTTTCCTAATTTACTCTCCCTACTACTACTGTCACTGTTATCTTTTTGGTACATGTTTCCCTGCTAGATGCATTTTCTGATCCCTTAATTTTCAACTTTATGTTGTAGGGTGTTTCTCATAAAGAGTATTTTCATTGGATCTAGTGCAATTTGAGAATCTATGCATGTGAAGAGGTATTTAATCCACTGTTACAGTACATTAGTCAACATTCAATTATATAGTAACAGCAGGAGATATATGTTAAAAGACTTATGTCATCCAGTTATGCAGACCGGCTAAGAATGCCTGAAATTGTAGCTGGAATTCCCCTATGTGGGCCAGAGTTACTCTCCACAGATTGATATCTTCTTTGGGAAAGCCTCAGCTCTACTCTTAACACCTTTCAAATGAGTGACTGAGACCCCCACAGATGATCTAGAATCAATTCAGTTCCTTAAAGGCTACTGAATATAGACTTCAATTGCATCTACAATATTCTTTCATAGAGCATCTAAACTATGGTTTGAATAGCTAGAACTGTAACTCAAGTTGGTAAATAAAACTGAGCATCGGGAGAAGTGCATTGCTATGTTGTTATCATTAGCATACTTGGATTAATTCTTCCCATCTGATCTGGGTTTATTTTCTCTGCTTTCTAATTGCTGCTGTTTCTTTGTCCTTTTTCTTCCTTCTCCCCCTCCTTTTTATTAATTTCCTATGTTTCTTTGAAACTATGAATTTCTCAATTACATTTTAGCAATTTTCTAGTTTGCAAATTTCATACTTTGTTTTTTATTCTTTGTGTAATTGCACTTACATTTTTTAAGACCCATATCTAATTTTGTAGTTTTCCAACAAAGGCTAGGACCAGTTCTTTTTATTCAGCCAAACAACATAAGGAAAAGACAATTGCAATTCTTTCTAAGTTATTCCATACTAGCAAAATAATTCATGTTTCACCAATCCTTACTTTTTAATTCTCACATTAGTTTTTTGTTCACTGTCCACCTTCATTTTTATTTATAAACATGATCACTATATTTTTCTCATCTTTGCCATCTCAGTTTATTTCTTCCTTCTAGCTTGTTATTTCCCTCATCAGAATTCTTTCAGTGGATAGAATAGACAGAAATAAATCTCTGTATGTATTAGATATCTTTCTTTCACTCTTGTTCTTGAGTGATCATTTAATTAAGTGTATGATTACAGTTGGCTATTGTTTTCCTTTGACACTGTAAAGGCTATTTCCTTTTCTCCCAGATCACCTACTGACTGATGAGTTCATTGTCAACATGATTGTTTTTTAATCTTAAATTATCTGCTTTATTTCTCCTGGTGGGCTTAAATTTTTTTTCTTTACATTTGACATACTAGTTTATTACTCTATTTCTTTCTGTCTCTGTTTTCTTCAGTTTAGTTATTGGTATGTGACTTTTCAATCTGAGAATGAATCTCTCAGTAAAAACTCCTCCATTGGTTGTAAAATTTGCATGATGCTACTGCTTTCACGATACCTTATCTCCTTTTCTACACACATGTTGGAATGTCTTATTCCATGCTTCTCATTTCTATTATCTCTTGTCCTAGTCCTTTTGAGGCTTCTAAGTTGAATTCTTAGACTCCATTTTCAACTAATTATTTTTTGTTGTTTTCATTCAACTTTATTTTTTTATTTTATTGTTTTATTTTTTATATATATATATTACATCATTGCCTACCCCAAGTTTTTCCCACCACCTTATCACCTGTGAACCATCTTAATCTCTTGGACCCATCCCTCCCCCCTTGACCCTCCCCTTTCCCTTTGCTCAATGTTTCATCAACTAATTAATTTTTTCTTTGGTCAACTTTTACAAGTTCTATTGAATTTTACAATTATGATAGCAATACTTTTTTATTTCTAAAATATATGCTTATTTTCAAGTCTAGTCCTTTTTTTTATCATGTCTCCTTTTAACAGTATGAGTTTGGTTGATTCCTTTGTCTCTTTGAACATTTTATAACATATTTATTTTGAAGTTCTTTGAAAACTGCTCTGCTTTCTTTGGTATCCCCACTGGAAATTTTCTTGTTTGTTATATCTGTTGACTCTCTCTTGTGGGGGTGGATTCCTGATGTGATTCACATCTTTTGCTGTTAGCTTGCTTCCAATCGTTATCTCCTCGGCAGTGCCCCGGATTGTGCAGGTGATCTCATCCAGCCACTTAGCATCTCTAATGGTGCCGTCCAGATGTATCCATTTTGAACACTTAAAAATTACTTTATCATAAATATTTCAGATATATAAAAAGGTGTAAAGAATAGTATAGTGGACACCTGTGTAGCCATTATCCAACTTAAGAATTCAAATATTGCAAACATTCTTGAGATTTCCATGTGTCTCCCTTCAAAAGCAATTCTTTCCCACACTCAGAAATGAACACATGCTGGATTTGATGAGTTTCAGTTCCTTTACAAATTTTGTAGTATGTAAAATTGATTTATATGTTTTTAAAGTTTATAAAATGGCATCACACCAAATATTTTTGCTACTTTCATTTAAAATGTTTTTTTAAAAATTAGTCTGTTGATATATGAATCTCTAGTTTATTTTCAGTTCTGTATTACATTTCATGGCAAAAATATACTGTAATTTATGCACTCAACTGTTTATATATACTTAAATTTCCCCTAATATTTTGCAATTATCTCAACTTTTGCTTTGAAGTTTCCTATATATGTCAACTGTGTGCATGTATAATGATTTTTCTACAGGAAATAAGTTGTTAGATAATAAGAAATTTATAATGTCAACTTAATAGATTTCATTAAATTGCCCTCCAGAATTACAAATAATTTACTCTCCCAACTGTTTCTTGATCTTCATCAATTCCTATTATTATCAGAATTTTGATATTTGCTATTCTTATGGGTCTGAAATTAAATCTCCCTGTGATTTTCATCTGAGCTTTGTTTCTCTAAGTCCCCCATAAGATAGAGCATTTTTTCACTTTATTACCTTGCCATTTGAGTTTTCCCCTCTTATCTCTGTTCTTGTTAAAATTATTTTTCTTTTCGGTTTGCAGAATGCTGTAGAATTAACAGGATGTTAATTCCCTGTAGTATGCATTAAAAATGTCTGCTCCCCACGTGAGACTTATCTTTCATATTTTTATAGTAACTTTTGGTTTACATAGGTTTTCATCTAAATATAATAAAACCTTTTAATCTATTACCTTCCATTTATGCTTTGTTTGCT
This sequence comes from Uropsilus gracilis, assembly GCA_004024945.1. NCBI lineage: Eukaryota > Metazoa > Chordata > Mammalia > Eulipotyphla > Talpidae > Uropsilus > Uropsilus gracilis. The sequence continues at coordinate 56,147 of PVHY01005262.1, forward strand.
TTGTTAAAAATCCTTCCACATTTTGAGTTATAAAAATATTTTCCTGCCTTTTATTTTTTTAATTGAAAGATTTGCTATCTAAATTTAGAACAAACCCACCTGGAATCTATTTAGAGTATAATGTAAGATAGAATTCAATTTTTTTATTGTGAGTAATTAATTGTACCAGTAACTTTCATTATATTTACTTTTATCCTAACTGTTCTAGAGTTCCACCTCTATTGTATATCAAGTTGGCATCCATGCATGGGTCTGCTTTTTGCCTTTTATTCTGTTTCATTCATTTTTCTGTCCTCTCTGTAAATCTTGCATGACATTTTATTTACCATAACTTGATAAAAAATGTTTGATTTTTGATAGTGTATACCCCATCCAAACTTACTCTTCTTCAAAGTTGCCTTAGCTTAGCTATTTGTGGCTCCTTGTTTCCATATGCAAGTACACCTCATTTTATTGTGCTTTAAAGATATTGATTTTTTTTAATAAATTGAAGGTTTATGGTAACCCTGCATGAAGTAAGTCTATTAACACAAGTCACAATTTTTCCAACAGCTTGCACTCACTTTTTGTCCCTATGTCACATTTTAACAACCCTTCCACTATTTTACAGATTTGTCATTGTTATTATATCTGCCTTTCTGATCAGTGATCTGTGAAGTTCCTACTATTATTTTCTTGGTGTGTCACAAACCATGTTCATATTAGATGATGAACTTAATAAATGTTGGTGTGCTCTAACTGCACCATAGATTAACCATTCTCTCTTAGTCTGTCTCTCTCTGTCTCTCTGTCTCTATCTTTGTCTCTCTCTGTCTCTGTCTCTCTCTCTTCCTTTCTCTCTCTTCTCCCTTTCCCTCTCCTTGGGCTTCTCTGTTTCCTAAAACACAACAGTATTGGAATTAGGTTAATCAATTACCCTGCAATGGCCTATGAATATTCCAGTGAAAGGAAGAACACACATTTCTCACTTTAAATCAAAAGTTAAAAGTGCTAATACATAGTGAGGAAGGCATGTGCAAAGCCAGGAGAGGCCAAAAGCTAGACCTTTCACATCAAATAGTTAACTAAGTTGTTAATGCAAAGGAAAAATTCTTGGAGAAAATTAAAAGTGCTACTCCAGTGAACACATGAATGATGAGAAAGTGAAACAGCCTTACTATGGATATGGAGAAAGTTTTAATGATCTCAACAGAAGATTAAAACCATCACATCATGACTTTCTTTTAAGTCAAAGTCCAACTCTCTTCAGTTCTCTGAAAGCTGAGAGAAGTCAGAAAGCTACAAATGAGAAGTTCATGTAGTTCATGTAGTTGAGAAAAAGAATCTATTTGTGTAATATAAAATGTAAGGTCAAGTAGCATATGTTGATGTCAACGCTGCATACATTACCCAAAAGATCTAGCTAAGACATTTGATGACAATGGCTACACTAAACACAGATTTTCAATGATATAACATCCTTCTATTAAAGGATAATGTGCTAGGACTTTTGTTAGCTAGAGAAAATTCAATGCCCAGAATCAAAGCTCAAAGGATGACTCTTGTCTTGTTATGAGCTAACACAGTTGGTGACTTTGTTGAACCCAGTGTTCACTTAACAGTCTGAAAATTCTAGACTCTTAAGCATTCTATGAAATCTACTCTGCTTCAACTCATTCAGTGAAACAATGAAATCTGGATGACAGCACCTCTGTTTACAATAAGGTTTACTGAGTATTTTCAGCTCACAGTTGGGATCTATAATTCAGAAAAGAATATTCCTATCAAAATATGACCTTTCATTGACATTGTACCTAGTTACCAAGAGCTACGGACATGTACAGATTAATGTTATTCATGCCAGCTAGCCCAGCATCCATTCTCTAGTTCTTGCATCAAGGAGTAATTTTGACTTCCAAGTCTTATTATTTAATACATATATTTCATAAAGCTGTAGCATTCATAGATCATGATTCCTCATATGAATTTGTGCAAAATAAATAGAAAAACCTAAAAAGAACCTATTGCCCGTGATGCCATTATGATCATGTGTGATTCATGGGAGGAGGTCAAAATATCAACATTAACAGGCTTTTGTGAAACTTTGACCACAGAGTCATGGATTACTTTGAAGGGCTTAAAACCTCAGTGGAGAGAGTAAGCTGTAGAAATGGGATAAATAACAAGACAACTGGAATTAGAAATGGAGTCTGAAGATTGGTGCAATCTCATGAAAAAAACTACCAGGAAAGTAAGTGCTTCTTATAGATGAACAAAGTGATTTCTTAAGAGGGGATTTACTCCTGGTAAAGATGCTGTGAATACTCTTGAAAGGACAGCTCAGTATTTAGAATACTGCATACACTTAGCTGATAGAACAATGGTAGGGTTTGAGAAATGTGGCTCCAACTGTGAATGAAGTTCTACTGTGGGTAAAATGCTATCAAGTAGCATTGCAGAGAAATCCTTTGTGTAAGGAAAAGTCAATTGACACAGTTGACGTCATTGTCTTATTTTAAGAAATTACCACAGTCACCCCAATCTTGAGTGTTCTGACATCAAGGTCAGAACAAGATCCTCTATGTGCAAAAGGATTTCAAACTTGCTGAAGGTCAGCATTCTTTAGCAATAAATCTCTTTAAGTTAAGGATGTGTGTGTATGTATGTGTGTATATATATATATATATATCAGTATTTTTAGACATATTGTTATTGTACCCTTAAACATTCCTGTGATTCCCTTGATTGTGATATTCACTTTATGTAGTCACCTGGAGCTGACCCACATTATCTCCCAGGTGTGCCTGTACATTTTAGATACAGCTTGTCAAGTTGTGCCAAAGAATTGTCTGTTTTTTGTGACATTGCATTGAAATATTAGTGATACATTTTACATACTATGTAATTATGTAAATCAGCTTGAATGATGCTATCGTGTCTTCTAAATCTTGATACTCAAAGTGGGATTTGTGGACTGGCAGCATGGGCATCATCTGAGTGCTTGTTAGAAATGCAGAATCTTGATCCTCATGGCAGAACTACTGAATCAAAATCTACTTCTAAATAAGAACCCAGATGTTTCATATACACATTGAAGTTTGGAAAACTCTGGTATTATCTACAAACATGTAAGCTCTCCAGTTATTTAGATCTTTACAGAGTTTGTCTGGTAAAAGCTGTGTTCCTCTTTTGTCAGATTCATTGCTAAATATCTTTTCTTTACTTTTATAAATGAGGTACTCACTGTATTCTTTAGCTATCACAGACAGATTGAAATGCACTTGATGTTCATATATCATATTGAACTGTGAGATTTATAAATTTCATAAATCTCACAATATATGAGATGCATATATTCTGCTGTGTCTAATCCCCTATTAAAGCAATTATTTCAGTTCTTAATATTAGTATTTGCTCTTATTTATAAAATTTCTATTTTATTTCTTTCCCATAGTTTTTCTGATGTATTCTCTGATGCAGTCATCTACCTTTTCCTCTGTTTTCTTGAATATATGATTGCATTGTCATCATCTGCAGGAATATTTCTATGGTTTGTTTTATTTTTAACTTTACTTTCAGTTATCTGATACTATTTCTAACCTTCTATAGTAATATTTATTGAATATTGGATGGACTTTAGGTATAGCAATACAAAAATGGTAAAAACTTCATATGATGTTATTTTTTCTTCTGAGAGGACTTAACTTTTTTTCTAGCCAGTGGACAGAGCAGTTAAGGCTGGGTTTCAGGCTTTGTGGAAAGGGTCTCTATTTTCAGTCTGGCTTTATTCCTAGGCATAAACATGACTTCTAGACCATATCCCTCTGATTTCTCATTTGGCAGCCTGTCCTCTTCACCAAGGCTTCTTCATGTAGGTAGGGTTGGCTCTAATTAACACCTCCACTCAAGCCCCAGAGCCTCACAAAAGCTGCTTCTGCTTGGTTTCTCAGCACCTTGCCCTCTATACATGCAATGGAAGGGTCCAAAAAATCAGCTCAACAGAAGAATGTGTAGAATTTTAGGCTTGTGGCTCTGTAGTTCCCATTTCTTTGTGGGCTGGCCTTTCCAAATGTCCGCCACCTTGACTTTCCAAAAGCTAACTCCAAAAACTAACTTGTGTGCTCTAGCTCATTGAGACTATCACAAGCCTCAAGCTATTCTTTATTATACAAATTAGGAGATTCCCAGAAGGCAACAAAGGAAGGCAAATGTGATTTGCTCTCAATATATTTAATTTCTCTTTAATATCTTAGACTTTTAAATCCTGCTGACCTTGGTTGATCTCTGATAACTTTGAGCAGTTCTTCTTTAAAAAATTTTACCCAGTTTGTATATAGAGAGTGTTATGTTGTCTTTTCCACAATAAATGAGAAATGGAATCACCTTACACATACTTTTATTTTATTGGTTCTAAATATGTTAAGTTGTCCACTATGGTTTATTCTTTCACCTATGGATTATGGTATTCGCCAATACAAACAATATTTGGTATCGCTTAGCTTTCACTTTCTTATTGATTTCTAAATTTTCTGTGCTTTTATCAGAAATGTCATTTGCAGAACTGTGGAGAGAGACTGAGTATAGATGATGGCATACACCTTAGGAGTGTGATCTGTGCTCTGAACCACATACAGGATGGTAAACCAGCATTGCCTCCCTCAGTTAAAAAAAATCCCTCTGTTTTTATAACTTATGTGACTTTTATTTGGTCCATATTTTTTAAAAATCCACTTAGTAACTAGACAAAGTTCTTCAGTATGTGTCAGGAATTTTGCTCTAATTCCAGCTCTACTTGGTGACTTTAAGTTGTTGAATCTCCCTGGGAAAAACTCCTCCTATTCATATAATATGACTAGTAATGTTTTTACCTATCTATTATTTCAAAGAACTCCCTTGAATATTAAATTACTGCTATTAAATGTTAAATGAATATTAATAATTAAAGAATAAATCACATAAGCAAGATGCTTAATTTTTTTTGGAAATATCTAGAGACAAGTAACTATTATTATTATTGTTGTCACTATTAATGATCAGTTTTTTACCACAGAGAAGAGTTGCAACTTCTGAAGGATTTGTGTATAAGAGATTTGAGCATCAAATAGAAAAGATGCTTAGAAATGATGGATGCATTAACATACAGCAAATGTATAGACTAATTTTTTATTTGTGTTGAAAGTTAATACATTTGGCTCTAGGCCCCATGTCATAATTTGAAGTATCAGAACAGAAAATATCGTTAGGGTATTGCTCCCTAGAGTAGTATTCGAGCAAATCCAAACATATTTTCAGTTATTGGTAGACACTTAAGCTTTTAATAATGAGTAAAAAAAAAAGCTTACTCACAATGAATGATTGCCCTTGATAACTGAAGTGTAGTAAAGCCTTAAATAATACATTAACTAATTGCTTGTTCTCTCTGATATTTGCTGTTAATGGTTTTTAATTGTAGCATATGAATTTTAATTTATTTGCCCCCAGAAACCAGAGGAGTGAAGGTAAGCATGGTGACTACTACTTACCCCAGGAGTTTGTGAGGTACACTCACGCTTCACCTATTTGGATGATATAAATTGAATTCTCTGCATGAGATCTTCAGACAAGTTCTTTACGATAAAAATCCAAAGTGAGAAAGTTGATTGCAGTAGCTACCCTGGGCAGAGTCTTTCTGAAGAGCTATTGCCCAGTATTGTCAAAAACGTCCTTGTGGAATCTCAATGTGGTTTTGATCCCAGTGGGATATTATAGACACAAGGTTTGCCAGCAGGATAAGGGGGCAATATTAAGATCTCGCCATTATATTTATAGATCTGACCAAACTGTGGGAAGCATCAGGGAAGGTGAGGCTCTAGCCATAACTAGTCTGTGCCTTAAGTCACTTTGTGACGGTGATGTCAGAATCCCCATTAGCTGGGGAGTAAAGGAGGATAATTTTCCTCCTGCCTTACTCACTCTGTTTAAGCTCCATTCTGAGGAAGCCAACCAATGCTCTTTTCAGTCCAGCAAGTTTTCTCTTCTTCAAGTTATCCTCTACCTTGGTATTAAAACATGAATCTCCTGCAGTGCCTCCCTATTTGCAGTGCCTCTCTCAGGGCCTAAATTCCCTCTTAAGCCTTTAGAGTCATACACTACATGCTTCTGGTTTGATTCTCACCCTGGTTCTTCCCTCCCACATAGCTCCTACTGTGGGGCCTTGTTCTGTAGCCTAAATTTGCATAGGCACTTCAGTGTGTGTTGTCCATTCCATCTTGTACAGTTGGGCTTCTCCAGCAAAGAGGCTTCTTCCTCACCTCCACTCATCTGATGTTTTCTGACAGAAAACATTTCCCTCTCTTTGGCGAAATTTCCCCTTTGACCAAGTCATCAGCTTTTAGAGGGCTCCACTTAAAACACAGTAGGATGAAAGACACCTGTTAGCTGCCCAGGTGAGACAAGTTAATTTAGAATCTCCTAGGTGGGATGTTGTGTTCCATGCCACTCACATTTGAATGCTCTATCTCCTTCAAAGACTCAAATCCTATTTTTCAAAGACCATCTGAATAGAATCTTTCCTCTCTTGGTTGTTATCAATCTTGTTGATTTTAGATAAAACAGATAAAGGATGAAAGACTTGTCTGTATCAATATTTCCCAAACCTGGAAAACATACCAACATCTCCAATGTGAAAAAATTCTCACATTCCTAATGTTAATTTGTTTTTACAGTGATACTTAAACTACAATATAAACCAAGGTACACATCCTTCATAGCCTTAGTGCTTATAAAATTATCAATTAAGAAAAACAAAAATTCCTATCCAAAATCAAGTTCACAGCACATCTTTTTACCAAAATGCTAACAGATGTCATTTTGCTGAAACTAAATTAACAACAAAAATGTGAAAGTGGTTTCTAGTGTCTTTGTTCAAATTCTTCCTGGTTCAGGCCATCTGTCACTTACTAGCTATATGACTACGGGCAGTTAACTTCTCTGAGCTTCCGTCTCCTCATCTATAAAATATATCAATGGTTAGCTTGCATCAGAAAGTTATGAGGTCAAGTATATCTGATAAGTAACTATACAACAATGATAAATGATTCAATTTATTAGACATGTAAAGTGCTTTGCATTGTATCTGACATATGATAGATAATCAAAAGTTGTTATTAGCATTGTGTCATTATTATAATTATACCATTATTCTTACTTTATAATTTAAAAAAACATGAGACTGGATTGGGAACTATGCATAGAAGACATGTTCCTTATGTCAAATGTTCTACAATATAGAAGAGACATTGCAAATTTGAACTTCTTTCTGGTCGTACATAGACTCAATATGAACATTTTAAACACTATGGAACATAGTGTTCATGTTAAATGAATATTTCTTTTCTTCACTAATTCCCAACATCATTCCTAAATGAATTTGATGTAGCTTTCATATGTGTACTACAAAAACATGATGAAGTAAACTAAAGAGGAAAGCAAAATAGAGAAAACAGTCAAGGTTACTACTAGTTATGAACAAGGTATGTTTAAATAAAGGCACTAAAGATAATGCAAAATTTTACAGCTTTCCAAGAAACTGGAACATTAGGGACTTTTCACCTATAGATTTTCAAATAGGACCTCAAAAAGAAGTGACCTTGATTGTACAGCATCCTTCTTGCTAAGACCCAATCAAGAGTTTCACGTAAATGATAACCGTTGCATTCCCTGATGCAAGCAAATAGCAAAGTGCCAAAAATAAAGTCAACGAAGATCTACTTCTGCACGAGGAGGAGGCCCCAACCTGACTCATTGCTATCAGAGGCACGGCCACCCCCCTGAGATCTCCATGACAGTTCTTCCTTCATCTGGGCCTTTAGTGTAAAAAACATGTCCTCTAGACAGATAAAGACAAAAGTAGCTACATTTCCAGTAACTCCTATGGTCAAATAATCAACTGTTTTATAGTCTTTATCTCTACTTGTAAAGACTGTCATTTACTCGATTTTGTGTGTGTAGCAGATTCTCTATAACTATCTAAATAGTTATTGCATTTTTCCCTGTAACTGTTTTACTAAAGGGAAACCAAGGCTCAGAGAGGTATTTGACTTGTCCAGGCTCACCGAATTAGCAAGTCTCAAAGCTGGGGTTCCTACCCAGCTTTGCCTGATCCCTAAGTCAAAGTTCTTAACCACCAACTCACTTCTACAGAGCATAAGCTCTTCTCAGAGTTGCTGGAAAGTGCAGGGCCAGACTTTTCCTCATTTAGGAGTTCGGTCAAGTTTATTGTGCTTTTTATCATCATAATAATCACAAATGTTTGTTGAACTTAATATGTATCCATCACTGTGCTAATCACTTTAATTGTAATGTTTTCTATAGCCTATTACCCTATAAGGCAACAATACTATTATCTCCATTTTATAGATGAAGAAACTAAGTCTTTGAAAGATTAATTTATTCAGGATCACAGAAATAGTAGTGCCAGAATTTAAACCCAGATTTAACTGTATTTAGAGCTGGTCCTAGTATGCTGCACCCCTGCTCCAAAGTGGCAGTGGTCAATGAGCAATGGTCAGAGGGACGGTATTGTCATTATAGATCTTTCTATCTCCTAAGTCACAGAGTCTTGTCACTGTGGGCACTCAGAAATTGTTGGTTGACAGCCAGGCACATCATTACCATGGTGAATGCAATGAAGGTAGTTGATAAATTGATATATAGATAGATAAATGGACAGATAGACAGGCAAACAGGCAGGCAGGCAGGCAGATTTTCCAGTGCATCTCAGTTCAGATTCTATCTCCATGTATGTTATTTTCAAAAAAAATTGCCTATCATAAGCATTGGCCAGTTTACTAAAATAGCATATTCATGTGGTCAGATTAAAGACTACATATTTTTACATCCATAGTTTTGAATTGGGAACTCTTTTATTTTCCCTTGATAATCTAGGTTTTCATATTATTAATATGAGGTCATATGGTAAAAAAAAATTATGGTTGGTGTTCATTTTATCAGGAAATTGGTCCCAATTCTCTACTTCTCTTAGTAAGTATAGACCTGGCCAAGTTGTCCTCAAACATCCTCTCTTACCCCTGAATGCCAGCCAAGCTGCAGGGCAGAAGGTAACAGATTTCCAGAATGAAACCTTTCAGCACCAGCAGCCAATCATGTGGGAGTGAAGGAGGCTCTCTCCTACAACTGAAACCACAAGAGAGTTAGAACAGGAGGCAAGATAATTACCTACCTGGAAAACAGCCAGGGAAGCAGCCCGGGCCTTTTGTGAAAATGCCATGGGAAATGTAATGACCACATGTGGTAAGGAGGACCTCGGTTTCCTACCTGATCTGATAAGCAAGGTCAAGGCAGGACGCTGATCCCAGGAACAGAAGGGACTGGTATTTATTATTTATCCAACACTAGCAGCAGTCAGGCAGACTTTACACAATGAAGAGACCTTAGGGCCTAACATTTTTCTCTGGGGACCTAAATTTCTGAAGCCCAAATGCTTCCCATTTCCTTAAACTAGACCCTTGAATCCAGGAGTCTTCAGTAACCTACATGGGAGTAGGGGACAACAGCTTTGTAAATATCAAGGTTCAACCTGTAGCCTCACACACTGATTTCTCTAGGCTTCCTGATCTCTCCCCTTCCTATCTCTAGTTGGTTTTCTTTCAGGACTTAACTGGAATGTCTCCTCCCTCATCCCCCAAAAACTGATGGAGGCACAACCTTGGGAATTCATAGCACATTGCAACACCTTCTGCCATAGTAGTCACTTCACTGAACTGGAAACTCTAATTCCTCCCACTAGACTGGAACCTTCTTGTAGTCAGAGACTGATCAGTCTTTTATTCAAAGTGGTAACCCTAGTACCATCTGTTTTTCTCTAGCATGCTGTTTCTGTGATGCAATTTTTTATATAACTTATTGTAGGAATATGATGTCTGCAAAATGTGGAAGTATCATTGGTTCATAGGATTCTTTTTCTAACACGTTATTGTTTTCTTAAAATGTAGTAATACAGATGCAGTAGTACTGTGACTGTAGCAATCCAAGAAAGACTAAACCAAAAGCCCATTTGCCTCATTGTGGACACTAACTCACCAGCAGACCCTGTGGATTTCCTGCTTGCATCATTTTAGCCTACCTGCTTCCTCCAGAATCTCTTGCAGAAGATTCCAAGGCCTGCTCCTCACTTTCTGTCTCTCTCTGACTGGGGAGAAATCAGTTGAGCTCTAGATCAGGCAAGAAGCAACAAGGAATGAAAGCTCCAAGAGTGATCTGCACCCTGAGAGGGTTCCACCTGGGACTGAGTCCTGATCGCCCTTTAATTGTTCTGTTCATTGATACCACTTAACAAACTGAAGTGACTTTCCTTTCTTCCTTGTCTCATTAATCCACTCCTTCAGGGTATGCCCAGGAATCACACCCCTCCCAACCTAATAAACTACTGCACCAGAGCTATGATCTCAAGTTCCTCTGAGGGGCAGGAAGCACTACATTAATACACTTTGTTCTTCCTATTGGCTCCATCTTCAATCTGTCTTAGAAGTATTTCTAGTTCCCCACTGCCTTGACCTTGTCCTCACAACTATGTAACTGTGTGGCCTCCACCTCCTTTACGCTACTATTCCACTTCTACCAAGCAACTGTTACCTTTTAAAAACTCTTTAACAAATACTGTGGTTTTTTCAAAATCTTTGAAAACTTAATGTGTACTTAATTATTAGTATTTTGGGGAACTATTTTATTTTTAGTTATTTGTATAGTCAATGTTCTGCTTCCAAAATTGCCAAAGTTTTGAGTGGCCTATTCCAACCTGATTTTATCTCTAAGTCTTCTTGTTTTAAATGCATGATTTTAAAGAATCCAAAGTTTTTCAGGAATTCATAATCACCTGTGTTTAGCAAGATGCCAGGCATTAATAAGATCATCAGTAGATATTTGGTAAATAAAGATATTCCCTTATGTGGCGAATAAATGTATCGGTGATGGCTGAATAGGCATTCTAGTTATTCCCACTAACTTTAGAAAAGCTACAAGTTTCTGTGTGACAGAAACTTCCCTTTGTAGCTAAGACACCAAATCTTGGTTCATCAGTTTTCAGCAATGGTTCCATTACAATGATTACCTGTCTTACTGGATTTAATTATGTACCATTAAGGAACATTATGTATCCTTGGGAACAACTTTTAAATGCTCAAGGAAGGAGAATATCTAAACAAAAAGTCCCTCTCAGAAATTAACTGTGTATAAATACATTATCTCTAGCTACATATTTAGTTCTACAGAGGCAACCACAACCTATAAACTGGATGGCAGTTATTTTGCTATCCACAAGTTGTTCACAGTTTTGCTATTTCTACATTTTAAGAAAACATTATTCACTGACAGCATGCTAATATGAAGAGTACAGTCAATTTATACAATTTAAATAAATATATTTTAGCTAAAAAGATTAAAATGATCCCCTTAACTTCCAGAGCAGTCAATTAATGAGTATTTATAAGATTGATTAAACATTTTATGTGCAAAAGACAATGCTATGAATCATGAGAAGATACACAAAAATATAAAATCATCATAATTTAGGTTTTTTATGACTGGTCTTTAAATATTCTGCCCACTTACATTCAAAAATACATTAGTCCTATTTTGGGATTTGAATGATATGGTAGTATAATAGTCAATCGTCTCCACCTCAAGTTGTTTTAATTTAGTTGGGGTGTTAGACACACTGAGGTAATGCAAGTGGTGTAGATCAGTCCCCCACTGTTCTGAGGGTTCCTGAAGATAACAGGGGAGCTGAGTGTAGGTGTATGGGATGCCTAAGAACTGTACTTTTACCTCAAACTGGACTTATGCATAAAATTTCAAGAGAGAGAAGGCCTGAAAAGAAAGGAGGGAGGGAACCCACTTTTTGGTGAAAAGGTAAGAACCGCAGTCAAAAAAAAAAAAAAAAAAAACCACAGAAGGAATCAATAAGAGCAAGGAATTGGGAGGGGGGGTGTTGGGAATCCCTGGGAGATGAAGTCAAGAGGGAAGGCCTTTTGAGGAAGAATAAGGAGAAAGAGTCTTATGGGGACCTTGAAGGAGGAAGAGATTTAAGGAAGAGAAGGGAAATAGTACACCAATAACGAGGTTCACTTTATATATACAAAGAATGCAAAACTGCAATTAGCATGCTGATGCTGCCAACACCCAAAATACCAGATTGAACTAAAATAAAATAAAGAAGCAACAAGCCTTGTTACATGAAATAACTAGATATCCAAAATCAAATGTGCTTAACCGTAACCTGAATTATCCCAAAAGTTTTCAAAAATTAAAAAAGTTTCACTTTGTTTGTATTCACCACTAAATTGAAAGCTGTGGGCAAAATGCATAGGTTTGGAGGTAAAACACTTCTAGATTAGAATCCTGACAAGGTTACATTTGAAGACAAGTTACACAGTATCTGAAGTCATTAGTTTCATCATTTGTACTATGCAGAAGTACCACTTAAGACCAGGTGCTGCACATCCAAAATAAGCTTGCCATATCCTTTTTCAACTTTAATGGAAATAGTGTATTGTTAATAAATGCTATATCTTTAAATTTATAATCATTCACCACTATATAACCTGCTAAAATAAGTGGTGTGAGCACTTGTGCTTCCTAAACTGGGGAGAAAAAGAAATCAATGCCCAAAAAAAATTAAGTGTGAGATAATGCTGGAATGTGTATAACAGAGGATCAAACAAATGATTGATTTTCCAAGAGGAAACCACCACACTATTGGGCATCTGCACATTTGCACATGCCAATTCTTTTATTCACTCCCTGCTCTTTTCCACCCAGACCAGGAAGTGTCTATAGAGCACATGGGAATCTTGTTAAAATACAAGTTCTAATTCCATAGGTCCAGGTAGCACATGAAATTCTGCATTTTGAGTGGCTCCTAGGTAATATCCTGTTACAGACCTGCATGTCACACTTTGAGTAACTAGACCAAAGTACTAATTTTCAGCCTTGAAGGCTCTGCTTCAGGGTGAGATGCCCTTTGAGAAAGACTTTCTAACTTGACACTCTCCTTTGGTAAGATGTTAGATGATGAAAGCTTCACCACAAATCCCCTACCCCTAGGTTTCCCAGATACAGTCAGGATTCCCATTCAAATTTTAATTTCAATTAAATAGCCAATAAAAAATAGATTGCTTTGGACATAACATCCTTAAAAGGCAATTTATTATTATCTGAAATTCAAATTAACTTGTTGTCCTGTATTTTTTATTTGCTGAATCTGGCAATCCTTTCTCCCACCTGTCATTGCCACACTACTCCTAAGACTTATAATTAGATTGCTTCCCTCAACTTTTTTTTTAAATAGAAATTGAAACAGAGAAGGCACTACTGCCCAGTTTCCTCATCCATGTCACTTGGAGCTACTTCTAATTTTTCACTTATTTCACAGAGGTCAACTCATTTCTTATTAGACTCCTTAAAGATAAGGGTACACCATCTTATTTGTGTCTCTCCAGTTTCTAGCAGATTAAAATATACACAATAAGTATTTTCAAAATGAAGTGAGCCGATTAAACTCAATTCCTGATTCAATTGCTTTGACTGAAGGTAGGAAATGTCTTTGACAGAGGGGGCCTTTGAGACTTTGGAGTCTTAAGATAGGACTCGGATCAAAGAGAAGCACATTCACCCACTTTTCAGCAAAGCCCTTTATTCTAAAAGAAAAATCTTGATGAATCCAATTAAAAAATATATGTTTACATACTAGTGTCAACTCTGACTCAGTTCCAAACTTGATCAAGCATCAATGCTACTGAGCAGAAAATATATTGTTCCTATTTCAATGCTAGACACTTCTTCTAGAGGGCCCTATGCACATCATAGCCTATCTCCCTCTGAGAACTAAATAATAAACTAAATTGTCTAGATTAATATTATATGTCATTTAGTTTTTGCCCCATTAGAAATATGTCATCAAGAACAAATGGGTCTTATTAAATCAGACCAAATTTAAGAATATGGGGGCTTTAACTTCCTTCCAGTGGACACTGGCTGTCCTGCCAGTCCTGTCCGGCACGCATGTTGGAAAGCTTCTTTTTTTCTAAATACTAGATTCCTTTTGGTGTATCCTGAGAGACAAAACCAATGCTAATCCAGGCTGCGGCATTCAGAGGCGATGTCTCTCTCCTTGGTCTGAGAACAACTCCAAGAACCCTTCCTCATGAGAATTTCTAGAAGCCTAATTTGGACAGTTGCTATTTGCAGAAAGGGTGCATGAAGGACCAGCCCCTGCTCATCCCTAGAACTTGTTCCATGTCTCTGCCAAGAGGAGGTGTGACACAAATGTTGCTCCATGGCCACTCTGAGGTTCTCCTTCATAGAAGGGACAGAGGAGATTGTTGCCTCCAAACCACACTAAGTCATGGAAGGTCTGTCACAAGCAGCAATTTCATTTTAATTCATTATTCAACATTTACACAAGCTTAGGTTCGTTTGGTGTGTGTAATAGCTAGCAAGCCAAGTTTCTTTTATGAAAACCAAGAATCCAAACACAGAGTAATTACTCTGAGGAGGGAAAAACCACCCTCAGTCAAATAGTGCCATTCTAAATATTGACACTGTATACTTTCTGCTCTAGGTTAACCATTTAGTTCCCACTGGCCTCCAACCATCATGCTGTCTCTGTATATAAAATAGAAAATTATTAGATACAGGAAAATAAAAGACAGAAGGTTGAAAGTCTGAGCAGGAGTCCAGGAAGCAGGAATGAAATAAAGGCAGAAGTTTGAAAGCCTGAACAGGAGTCCAGGAAGCAGGAACAAACTGGTCGATGCAGCAAAGGCGAAAATAGAGTGTAGACCACATTTAAAGTTACAGTAATCATAATCACCACTTACTGGTACCTTCTGCTCATTAGCCCCTGTGCTGAGTGCTTTATGTATGGGAGCTTATTACTGCTCACCAAAAAGGTCTTCTGGGAAGTTGTACAATCCCATCATCCCCAAGGTCTATATAAGCAGACAAAAGAGAAGTCTTCCAGTCCTGGGAAATAGGCTTTCAACAATAAGCCCATTTCTGGATTCCCCTAACATCCTATCTCTCAATATGAATCTGTTAACCTTTGCTTTGTATCTCCCCCCCTCAAAACAATTTATGGTAAGCATCTTTTCATGTCAAGAATGTTCATGTAAGAGCTCAGAACCTCTGACTGATTACTGGGTAGAATGGCTGTCTCAAAGCAAGAACATCTTTCTGATCCTAGAGAGGCGATGACTTTGGGTGAAAACCATCATAAATCTTCAAAAACATTCCATTTGCTCTTTTGTTTTTGGTTTTGATTTTAGAATATTTTAAGGGTTATTTTTAAAAAGCAGGCTTCAAGGAGACATCATGGTAGAAAGAGGATCCCAAAACATTAATTCCAATATAAAATTTGGAGATCACGTTGGAGGATCCAATCCCTCCATTAAACCTGTTGAGAAACAGCCTGGGAGATATGCAAAAGAATGTCTTGAGTTCATGTAACCAGTTAGACTTAAATATCACCTGTGTCCTATCACCCACCACCATTCTAACTAGCATCTCTCATGAGACCTAGGGAAACTGGAGAACTAAAGTAATTTGATTCTCAAAACCTAGTGATTCTTTATTGGATTCCCTTCCCAACATGCTAACTCTATGAATGTCCAGAGCTCATTCCCATGCAATTGTGAAAACCAGCTTGCAAACCCCAAGTGTGAGTACTATTGGTTCACTACACAGAGAGATTCCTTCTTTTCCCTCATCACTGAATTTCAAGGCTATCATTGTTAAGTCCTTCACAGATCTATAGAGATGGAGAATCTCCCATTTCCAGGAATGCAAGGCTCTTGAAATATATACTACCAAGGAAAGGCTTTTATTTCCTCTAACAGTATAAAGTTTTATTAGAAACCATTCATGGTTATTATCTACATTAAGAAGATTAGGACAATGAAATAAAACTTAAGGCATCTAAAAATCTCTCCACCCAGTAATAATTACTATCAATTTTTTTCTCTTTTCCTGCGTATTTTTATGGATATATATGCCTACATTTCTCTGTACTTAAATATTTTTTCTTACATAAAGGAAATATTTGCTGTTTAATAATTTTCAATGAACTATAATAGCAAGTTTATCTTTATGTCAATAAACATGCTTCTATGATAATTCTGTTTTGATCAGTGCACTGTCATCTCATGTATAAATCTGCTATCTGCTTTTTAAATACAAATTTTAAAATAATTTACTCCCCAACAATTTCTGTTAGCAAGCAGAGAATACAGCACATAAGTCACCTTGTTATTCTTAATACTATGTATTACTACTCTATCCTATAATAAACTATATTAGTCTATTCTGTACTAAACTATACTAACCAAATTCTACTATAATATCTTACTTTTCAGTTAGTAACATATGAACAGCTAGTCATATAATTGTTGTACTTTATTTTTACTTTTCCCCCCTTATATTTTTCCCCCAGCATCATCCCTTGTATCCCCTTGTCCTTTTCACTCTTTCCTCTTAAGAACCCTCAAGATTTATATTGATGTCTACTGATTTTAAAAGTTTTACATTATTGTTTTGTCTTCTGTATAAATGTCCAGCATTTTTTATTGCTCAGGCTTACTTTACTGCACATAATTCCCTCAAATTCGTACCATTTTGTTGAAAATAACAGCTTTTCATCCTTTCTTATGGCTATATAGTACTCCTTGGTGTCCATATACCACACCTTGACTCAGTCATCAGTTGATGACCATTTAGCCTGCTTCCAAATCCTCATAATTGCTCTATTTCTTTCCTAGAAGTGAGTCTATGGGGCAGAGGGAAGCTCTTCATTCATTACTTTAGGTGGGTAGGATAGCCATAGCCCTCATTTAACTATGGAGAAAGAAAAGCTCAGAAACATGATATAGCTTGCTGAATGTCCCAAACTAGTAACTGTTGTAGCCTGAACTAAATACAGGTCTCTGCTTTGTGTGTGTGTTACTTTTGGTAGAAAGCATCATAACAAAACAAGTTCAAATGTAAGCAAAGCAATCCCTAAAGTGGACTCATGAATGACAGCATTTCCTTAGACTACAATGAGACAGAAAGACTAAGGTCTTAGAGCAATGGAGGGGTGAGTTCAGACCCCAGCTCTATCATTTGGAGTCTGTCACCCTTGTAAGTTTCTAACTTTTGGGACTCCATTTTATCATCTTTAAGGGGATTTGTGGAGAGGATTAAAAGATTACATTAAAGTACCTCACATCAGGGCCGTACATCAAAATGCTCATAATAATGTTGTTGATAGCATCTACATTATTAGTGTTATTATTACCATTATTATTAACTCCTGAAGAGGGAGGCTCCCTTCCCTCATCCTTTATTAGACTATTCAGAAGCTGACAAAGTTTGATACTGTTCATCTGCTATGGGGTTCTATTT
Source organism: Uropsilus gracilis (assembly GCA_004024945.1). Taxonomy (NCBI): domain Eukaryota; kingdom Metazoa; phylum Chordata; class Mammalia; order Eulipotyphla; family Talpidae; genus Uropsilus; species Uropsilus gracilis. Next base: position 73,562 of record PVHY01005262.1, read on the forward strand.
ACATCCCGAATTACTCAAATGAAATGTAAAAACAGCTTCACTGCATCTTAAAGTGCTCATTACTTTAATTCAAACAGCATAGAATTCCCCTCAAAATAAATGACTCTGTCCATCTGTTTATTTCCTTCTGCTTAAACTGATTTTCTGCTTTTCTTGGGCTGGTTAGCAACACTTCACAGACAGCTGATGTAAAGTGGGGAGGTCCACAGCCCACATCACTGGGCTCTGGAGAGCCTTGGAGAGTCTTCGAGGAGCAAGCAGCAACTAACTCTCCAGCCGCTGCCTGTCACAATGCCGGCAGCCCACAAGCACTGTCGATCCAGAAGCTTGCTCTAGTGGAGAATTTTATCAGAAGCTAATTTTCCATATTTGCCATTTGCTATTGCATAACTAGTTATACTTTTAAAAATCTGTTGAATCATTACTATCATTGAACAACACAACTTATATGTTTATGAGACAGTGAAACTACTTTGTTAAAGGCCAGAAAAATGAATGTTATGAAATTGATGTGTACTAATTGATGAAACATCTCTATCAGTTTTTATCATCCACAGCTATTAACAGGTTACTCAGCTGTTTGCCATGATTAAATTTACTTGTCCTCAATAATTTTTTTCATCTTTTAGTCATAGAAAAATCATAATTTTCAAATATTTTCAAGTTGTCATTATTTGTCAAGACATGTTTGATTTGTTTATCAAATAATTGAATAATCCCTTTAGATATATAGACATGTTATAAGTGGACCTCCATTTATATTCTTTTCCCCATTCCAGCAAATTTAGGAGATGGTCCTATTCTTGGCACGTGATGACCACAGTGATCATGTGAGTTCATGTGTGTAATGGGTACTGTTGAACTGACAGGGAAGGCTTAGAGACTCTGCTAGGGAAATTACTTTTTTCATGACTTTACATAAAATTGACTCTTCTACTTTTGATGGTCAGTCTCAATCAAATATGCAGAGCTCTGGCTATAATGTTCTTTTTGATACTTAAGTCACCTTGAATTTAGTTCCATCCTAACTAATTCCTAAACAGTTTTATAAAATAAAGATTTTTCTTTAATTTTGGAAAATAATCACCTTAAAATCTTACCCCTCCTATAAGTCACTTATTTTTATTTTCCTATAAGGCATCTTAGTCCATATCATTTATTTGCATTGCTTAAAGTAGTGATACACTTTTAATTGTAATATAGTTAGAATTTTCATATTCTGTTTTCCCCTATGTGACATTGTAGTATAAATATTTTCCATGATACTCTAGAATCACCGAAAAGAAATACATTTTATTATTCTGACTGTAATTTTTAGTGATTTTTTTTCTGTTAAAACTTTCAGTTCTATTCAATTGTTTGATATCAAGACATGTTATAATGTACTATTCACCCAGTCCTTGACTATCCCTATTTTGGGAATTACTTAGTAAAGCTAGAGCTAATGGAGTTGGAATAGTAGAAGAAACCTTGTTAAGCCCCTATTGAGATCATAAAAAAGAAAAATCAAATAACTCTAGAAATAGATGTTCTAAGCGTATTTATTCATTTTATATTTCAACAGGTCTATATTTTTATTCTCATGGCTCCATTTGTTGTAATACTTTTTATAGTGTCCTTAATTCCCACTTTACATACTTAACTTTCTCAGTTTAATAACACTGAACTCCCATTTATTGCCAATGTAACTGTCAGTGATCTTATTCGAAGTTCTCCCTTTCTTCCCTTCTCTCACTTTTCAGTTGCATTCTTTCTACATAATTAGAATACATGATGTTTAAATATTCTTCAACATATGACAACACTCTCATCCTAGTTTTAGATCTACAGTAAGTATATGAAACATTCACCATCAGCATTTCTGCAGCGTTTTCTCATTTATTCACCAGTTGGATAAGGTATGCAGCCTGTAAGTCAAAGGTTGGTAAACATTGTCTTTAAATTTCAGTCATAGAGTAAATATTTTAGATTTTATAAAATATACAGTGTCGATCATAACTTCTCAGCTCCACCTTTTTATCACAAAAGCAACCATAGACAACATTTAAACAAGTGGGTGAAGCTATGTCCCGATAGAATTTTATTTTAAAACTGGGTGGCAGTCTGAATTTCACCCATAAGCCATAATTTTGACCCTTTCTCTAAATTCACAAAAAATGGAGTCTGCATTCACTGAGATCTGCCATAGTCAAGATTATATCATATGGCCTTGATAGTTGAAGGGCAGAATGACCAGATTAGATAACCTTGGTTTGTCCTTTTTTCCTCATGCTGTTGCCTTCCCTTCTATGTGGTTTTGTGAAATATGATGCCATCTGATCCTCTCACCTTTGTAATTTATTTTATCTTTTTGCCTGGAGCCTTAAATTGTTCTCTTTATCTTTAAAGTCAAATGGTTTTATGAGGATATTTCTCAGACATATAAATCATTCTCAGCACTCAGTGAGCCCTGATTTTAATCTTTTATTTATGAAAAGTTTTCTTGGGTTTAGTTTTAAGTATTGCATTTGAACTATTGTTTCACATTTCTACTTCTTGAAACCTATTATACTTATACTCAACCTCCTTTGACTGACTTCCATTTCAACCATGTTCTCTTTGACCTATTTCATTTCTTTAATAATCTAAATTTCATTCTCTTGGTTGGTTACCTGCTTGCTTTAGGCTCTTTAGTAAGTTTTTAGTTCTGATATGATTTTGTCTCTTCCTTCTCTTTCGTTCCTGAATACTATCAACCCATATTTCATTCTCCCTTTTTTGGTCCATTTGTATTTCTTAGCTTTGATACTTCTGATTTAATGTGAGTTTATTTTCTTATTCCCAAATCTTTTTTTCATGTTTAATTCCTTTTAGAATATTGTGGTAAAGTTTTTTGGGTATTGTAGTTTATTTGCAGGGGAGACTTCTCATTAGCACAAGAGTTATATTCACATCATCTTACTGTTTGCAGTATCTTCGTGTAGTGTAGTCCACTTTTTTCTTAGTCCTATGCACATCATGAACTGTGTTCCTGCTGATAGCAGTTTTCTCTTTGCTCTGCCCTTTTTGAGGTAGGTTCTTGTCAGCTGTTACAGAGAATTATATGTTTTTTCCTTTTTCATTTATTCATAATCCTTAACTTTTTTTAACTCTCCTTGTTTCCCTTTACCACATCCTCACCCCCAAAACACTATTTTTTTCTTATTTATCTGATTCTTTCCTAGAGGTATTCCTCTCCAAGACTAATCTTACTCATTCTACAGATTCTTAAGCCCCTTTTCTATAGCCAGGACTCTGAGCAATCAAATCCTGACCTATGTTCATATTTTGGCAATTTGTCAATTCTCATTTTGCAGGTGATTTTGTCAGAACTTCCTCCAAGTTCTTTACTCTCCTTTGCTCTTTTATCACTGAGTAGTTAAACTTCTCTCCCATTTTCCGCAGCAGTACATAAGCACAAATTTCTGTTAGAATTTCTCTGTTTTTCTATTTATAAGTAATTGAAGATTGTAGCATTTTCTTTAAACTAGGAAAATAATTACCTTAAAATCTTACCCTTCCCATAGGTCACTTATTTTTATTTTCCTATATTTCATCTTAGTACACACCACACACCATTTATTTGCACTGCTAAAAGTGGTGATACATTTTTAATTGTAACACAGTTAGAATTTCCATACTCTATTTTTCTCTTTTGTAACATTGTGGTATAAATATTTTCCATGTTACTATAGAATCACCAGAAAGAAATACATTTTATTATTTTAACTGTGATTTTGTTATCCTTTCTGTTCAACTTTCAGTTCTTTCCAATTATTTGCCATTAATACATGTTGTAATATATTATTCTCCCTCTCCTTTGATTATCCCTATTTTAGGAATTACTTAGTAAAACTATAGATAATCCTACCTGAGCTAAGACTGTATCTGACAGATGATTTGAGTCATAGGGCATGTTTTGTATCCAGTCAATTTCTCTCTTTACTCCTTTTATTCAGTTTATTAGAAAATCAAAATTTATAGTCACAGGTTGTCAGGAATGGCAGAAGGTTTTTGGTGGCTCTGACAAATGGTTCTGGATTGAATATGGACATGGAAATTATGAAGCGATTTCCCACTGAAGATTATTTTCATCATTCAGTCAGATGCTAAATCAATGAACATATCACATTCAAAAGCCAGAAGGTTGAATATTTCAACTTGAGAGATGGCAGCAAATGGATTCCATTTTTTCTTACTGCATTTGATTTTATGTTCTTAAACATTTGCATTTGATTGTATGTTCTTAAGGGTCTCATTTTCTAATAAGTATAGAACACCCAATGGTGATAATTTTGCTTGTCCTACAGTGACTTATCAGTAGAATCATAGAGTATGCACTGAGCACTATTTTTTTTCAATACCTTATTTTACTCAGCATAATATATCATTGGTTATTTCAATAGTCTGTTCTTTTATATTGTTGTACTCTCTTACATTGTTTAGTTACACATCTTGTTTTTTAAACTTGAGATGTGTGCTCTACCTTTCTCAGCAAGCATGAAGCACGTTCTTGTACTTGCTTCCAGTTCTTAGCACAGCAAATTGACAAAACTGTACACTTGGTAGCCATCATTTGCTTATCGTCACAGAGGTCAATATTTCCTTTAGTATTTAATCAAGATCAGAAAGCACATTTTTTACCCACAAGTCCCTTTTAAAAAGTTGATCAATATGTGGACTGATGTTTAGATAAAACATTTATATATGTATATATGTTTATATACACTTATGTGTGTGATAAAACTTTTTTTTCTTGTATACATATTTGCTGTGTCTTTGGCACTTCTGTACAATGTACCTTTTCCAGTTTTGACTTAATTTACAAAATGCCATTCCCTAAACTCCTGTCTGTTGATTCTTTCAGTGATCAACAAACAAAAGCTCATCAAGGGTTTCTCCCTCCTGCATATACAAGTAAGTCTTCACTTAACATTGTTGATTGGTTCTTGAAAACTGTGACTTCAAATGAAATTACATCTAACAAAACCCGTATTGCCAGAGGTTAATTGGCATAAACAAGACTTAAGTTTCCATGGCATATTCCTGCTAACAAAAATATTACCAAACTTTCCTCTAGAGAGCAAAAACCAACTCAAATAATAAATAACCCTTTACTCATTCATTCCAACCAAGTATTTTCCATTGTCCATTCATTTTCCAGTCAGAATTCAGATAGCCAGAGCTTCTCCTTACAGCTCAGGAAATAAGACCCTGCATAAGGACCAGGCCTTGGACTGACTGCCCATCTATCACAGGATACATTCTCACACATAGGTACACAGGCACACACACGTAGGCATACACACACTGACTCAGATTGGGACAATTAAATATTCCAGTGGACCTAATGTGCACATTTTTGGGGTGTGACAGGAAACCTGAGCATCCAGAGAAAACCCACACAGACTTGGGGAGAACATGTGAACTCTACACAAAGTCCAACCACTAATCATTTTTCTCATTGATATTATAATGAAATGAAATTGAATGAAATGATGTTATTTAAGTGCATGTTTTACTATAATATGTCAGTATCTGATTTGTGTTAAATGTGTTTGAGGTTTTTCTTTTTTTTTGTGAATATGCTATTATTTATTTTTTAATTTTAATTTTTTATGTTTTATTGATTGAACATATATATATACATATATATGTATGTTACATCATTGTCTACCCCAAGGTTTTTCACTTGTGAGTCTAATATAAGAGTGATTGTGCAAAATTTTACCTTGAATACCATTATTGCTGTACTATGTCCATCTATACCATTTGATAAAGGAATTCTACCAATAGTTTGTTCTGCACTCTATCTATATATTATATATGTTATATTGGGAATTATTGTATAAACTTGTGAGTAGTAGCACTTGTTTCTTTCTGTACGATAATGGTACATAATGGTACAGAAAGTACATCCTTTCTGTACATCCTTTGAAGGATGCTTCCATAGCTGTGGTCTATAGTTTTATCATCTCATCTTTGCTGTTAGTGAAAATATTCATCAATTTTGTGCTGGAAAACATTTTGTGCTTATTATGGAAAATCTAAATTTATTTACTAGAGAATTCACTGTGTTTAGAGAGTTCTTTTTTTAATGTGGCGGTTTCATACCACTGTTTGACAGTTCCCTATCAGACATAACACTTAGCATTGAAAGTGAATGGATGGCTGGCTCAATAAAATCTAATTTTCAGATTCATCATAGTTCTGTCTTTTACCTCTTTTTTCTTCTTTGTGTGTAAGAAGTCATCACATTTGTAACGACATGTGACCGGGAACACAGAGACTGACTTGTGTTTTCTGCTTGCACTGGAGCTGCTCATTCTTTATGTACTAAGGCATTAATTTGAATTGTTATTTTAGCACCAATCACAAACTTCTGTCACTGACTTTTGAATTACTGATCCTTCTGATTTATTGATAATATTATACAATGATAGAGTAAGCTAAATGTAAACTTCACAAACAAAAATGATAATATACAGGAGACATAAAAATATTTTAAGCACTATTAACTATACTGATTACGGAAATTACCCAAGATGCAATGACTAATACATTTCTACTGGCACACAACTAACATTTAAGAATATAATAAAAACTAAGGCTATAACTAGATTTCTAGAAAATCTTATTTCAATCATATGTAAGCAGTATTTTAAGCATTTCCCTCTGAAACCATGACAAGAGCGGGAGAACATTTGATGGACTACCTGAGACCACCAAGATGTCTATAAGACCTCCGTAAGAAACACTAGTTAACATTCCTGCATCTCTGAATTCTATACTGCATAGCCAAAATGTTTAAATATGGCCAAATAGTAAACCTATTTTCTTGAAATGTTTCACTAATTTGTTACCTAACTTTGCCAACAATCTGTCCCCTTGCTTGTTGAACAAGCTGCAGTTCTCAAACACCTCCCAGGCTGTTGAGTCTCATGAATTGCCAAATTACCATCAAGAAAGCTTATGAACTTTTAATTCCCACCAGCTGTGCATGAGGAAGTCTGTTTCCCCAACTCCAAACCAGTCCTGGTTGCAGAAAAGTTGTCTTTCTTGTGATCATTTGATCTTTAAGATAACACTTAATATAAAAATCAGATACAAATGACTATTGAAAACACCCTCCATTGTCCATGAAATACAGAGAGATAGGTGCACAGTTGTCTCAAGTCCAATCTAGAGTTCAGCCTTTTTGAGTGGCCTGGTGGGTTAAAAAGTGTTTTCAATGTGATTTTTCTTTGCTTGTTTTTGACTGAATTGTGTTTAAATTCATACAAACTTAATATCTTTTTTATGAATTGCCTTTTTTTGTCATTTTTAAAGCTTGGAAGTCATCTTTTTCTTATTAGGAAATTATTACCACATCCCTCCCCCCCACACACAGAAATATATGTTGTGTGTCTTTCCAAATATGCCACCTTTGCGCACCCCATCTTGTCTGTGTTTGTATATCTGTGTATGTTTTCTGTTTATGATCTTCCCACCACTAGATAAGTAACATACTAAATTTATTTAAAGAAGACTCTCATTTTTAATATAGAATTTTAAATCTTTATGGAATTCCTTTTTATATAGACATGAGTAAGCATTTGCATTTTCTTGAAGAATGAAAACAATTCTCTCCTGAAGGGTTATCCCTAAATACTCTGAGATTTAAAAATTTTTTTGTTCTCATTTTCATACAAGATTTTCAGCTGTCATTAATTTAAACAATAGGGAAAAATCAAGGCAAATTGTTCTTGTAACACACTTATGCCCTGGGCTTTTCCTTCTTCTTGGAGGAAGCTACTTCAGTGATTTGGTTATAAATAAGATAGTAGAGAAAAGAAAGAAAAGGAGCACTTTAACCCTGTGGCAAAAGCTGTTAATTTTTCCTCAGTATCAATGCCTGACTTCCAGAACTCATATTTCCTAGAATGCAGACTAAATATCCATGACATCCTTGAAAAGGGAAATATCTGCTTTTTTTGGTGAAATGATCTTAGGAGGTCATGATCATAGGCGTCGTGAGCCTTCTTGTCCCTACTACTTTGTGTTTGCTTAGGAGATAGGTGTGATGACTGTGGCTAAAGCAACTACACTGGACTATATGTTACCATGTTAAGGAGACCAGAGTCATGAGCCAGAGGCCCTGCCCAGGTGGGCACTAGTGGGGGAGGGGGGCGGCCACCTCTTTCCTCTCACCCCAATTATTAGTCCTCAGAAGGAAAGAGAAGTAATGATTCATTGGACCAATAAAATTGGTGAGGGACCGAGCAAAATATTGTGCACAAATACCAGTGGACCGCAAGAGAAGGAACTGTGATAAAGACAAGATATAATGGACTGGAGAAATGATCATGGACATCACCTATCACAGACTCACACCTAAGGCCACACAATGAGTATATGTGTCAAAAGCTATGGATGGATACATAGCTCAAGAAAACAAGGTGCCCCTTCCCATTCTGTGGGAGAGGAAGGTCACAGAGATGGGGCTGCAGGCCCACACAAAGCTACAATCTGAAGGAGAGGAAACGATCTGCAAAGTTTTTTGGCAGATGCCCTCCACAATGAGTATCTTCTACAATGAATGGAATTGATTGAAGACCGTCAACAAGAGAAAACACCAATAGATTCCAAAGGAGAATGAATGGCTATCCAGTACAGAGATAAGACTGAACATCTACCAACAAGGCTTGCTATATTCTAGGATCACAGTCCCTCACCAAAGAAAAGGACACTGCCATAGAAAATAAAGTGACCAAAGGACTTAACATAGATCAAAAAACAACAAGGAGAGGGGTCGGATTCAACAGAGGGGGTCGTCAACCGTGGGTGGGGGAGAGGCGTTCCAATAATCATTTGCCTATACTGTAAAATATAAAGTATGAATAAAAATATATATTTTTAAAAAAAGAAAAAAATAACCTGGTTTCCTGACTTTATGGAGGTGGCCTTTCAGTCTTAGAGTTCCTACTCCTTGTTTTACCTGAGAAGTAGAAAAAAATTCTAGCTAGGTTAATACATTGTTGTTTTGACCTGAATTTCTGTTACATGTAACTAAACTTAGCACTAAATCATCCAGAAATACAGGGAGGGAATATGTTTTATTCAGCATTATATTCACATGACTTGACATTGAATATAGAACATAGGATATGTTCAATAAAAATGTTTGTAGGAGGTATGTATATATTACCATTTATAGGCAAGAAAATTGTAATTCTGAGAATTTCAGCTAATATGTACACACACGGACCTAAGACTTTGAAACCTTACTAAAAAAAAAAAAACCCATACCTTCTAAGCAATGTTTTGCATAAAAATCATCTTTCAAAAACAACTTTTTAGAAGGATTTCTTCGATTTAACTTTCGTATTTTAAGAATGGAATAGAAGGATCTCTTCTATTTAACTTTCGTATTTTAAGAATGGCCAGATCTGGGAGTGCACACCACCATTGTGATGTATTTTCCCTTGGAGGACACCAGGGGTGGGGGTTGGTATGTACTCCATGCTAGATCCTAGCCAAGCTCTGGCACTGCAGTGACAGCTCTCTGCAAGGTTTATGTGCCTATTTAATTGCAGTTACATCCTTCTCCATCCCCCGGGGGCCCATCTTTATGGAGAAATAGGCAGTTGGCCGAGGATGTAGGAATTGAACATTCCTTGCTAATTATTTAATTTTCATCTGGCACAAACTAAAGCCTCTTAAGTTTAGTGGGAACTATAAGTCAATTACCTTCCTTTGCTACCAGAGAGCCTACTACTTAAAACTAAAAACAAACGCATAGCATTTTCTGCCCTTCTCCTCAACCCTTGCCAGTGAAACTGATTTTCTCTTTGACCTGCTGTTCAGGGAATAATGACAGCAAACATCCTTTGCCTCCTTTCCTTGTCCAAGTCTCCATTCACTTCATCTACAGCTTACCAAGTGCTGGCTTGGAATGTAATACACAACAAGGCTGTGAGGGAAGTGTTAGGAAACAGAGATGATGCCACTTACCCATGAGTAGAAGCTAACAGGTGGCAGAGCAAGGATTTGAATTCAGCTTTGCCCTGGTTCTGATGTAGACCACAGGCCTAAGAAGGCCTCTAACCTCCTTGTTTCCTTAATGGAGTCCTGTTCCCCTGTCAGAGCAGAGCACAGGCATGTTTTCTCAGGACACAATCCTAACATCCCACTGGTGATCCCTCTGCACTCCTGCAACAGCCTGCATGTTTATTCCAATAGACTGTTTATTCTGAGTATTACTTTTACTGTGTGCTGTAAATGTTTTACATACATTACCTGCTTTACTGTTCACAAGACTTTCCGAGAGGCTGCTGTGATTATGGACGCTTATGAAGATTCTTATGTCAATAAAAGCAGGGGTGCAATTCAAGTCTTTTTAGATTCAAAAAATGCATCCATAACCATAAATTTATTTATTAATTTGACAATATCCCCTGTGAACTCTGCTTTAAGACCAGTTACAATTTCTTACTCATTTTGTACTCTCAGCAGGGAGTCCAGGATGACACATAACAAGTACTAACTCATCTGATTTAAATCTCACAGCCCCTCTTGTCAGCCTCTTGTCAGGAAGTATTACCACTCCCTGAGATGGGAATTTTAATTTTTTTGGAGTGGATAGAGTTCAAAATACAGCACATGCAATCAGAAAAGGGAGATTTGCTTCCTGTGGCAAACACATATTTGCAACTTGGCTGAACTTTCTCCCATGCTTCCAGGTATGTGATGAAAAAAATCTCTTTCAAAGAAATACACAGAAATGTTCTCTATCATCTGCTCTTACCAGGTATTTCCCACCCTCCTTTCTAAGGACAAGTCAGGTTTTCCCTTCCCTACACCCCTTGAATTCAGTAAATCCATTGAGTTTGCTTTGTGTCTATGTGCAGTGTAGACAGAGTGACATGTCACCTCCTGTTGCCATGTAGGGTGGCAGCATTTGGAGAGACGTGGAAAGAAAAAAGATAACTCAGAACCCAAGTGGGCTGGAGCAATGAGAAGCCTCGAGGCACTGCACCATAACTTCCTCGAGAGGGACTGGCTGAGGTGGTGCAGCACCAAAACATTAGACAGAACATTAGGCTGTCTGGCTTTTATTGAAGAACAAGCAAAAGTGAAGGTTCAGAGCAAACAAGCAAGCAGGGTATGCAAAGATGGGTAGTGGGGGGCTCATAGTTGCCTGGAGCCCAATCTGG
>PVHY01005263.1:0-47225 GCA_004024945.1 Uropsilus gracilis
GAGAGGAGAAAGAAATTGGGGGGTGGGGAGAGGAAAATGTATGAGAGAGAGAGGTTATTTTTCAGGGAGGGAGGGAGGAAGAGGGAGGGAAAGAGGTTATTTTTCCATGTTACTGAGTTGTTATTTTTAAACAGCAGTACCAATAGACCATGTTTTTTGTCTTCCTAATAATAATGTTTATGCATCTTTTTGGTTTGGGAGTTTGGTGAAGAAATGGAGAGAAGCAGAGAGCTCTAAAGAGGAAGAGTTCACAAGCAGGTGGGGCTTGGAGTCAATGCCCTGCGGAGTTATTCATTCCTGTGGCAGATGTGTCCCAGGCTCTGTGCCAGGCTCTGTGAGGCAGACAGCAGTATGGAGACAGTTGGGGCCTCTGTCCCTCAAGAGCCTGCAATCCAGAGATGGTGGAAGGAAGGAGGGGAGAGGTGAAGGGAAAGCCGGAAGCCCAGGCGGCTCCAAGCCCTCTGGCTTGGCTATCAGGACAGTGGGTGATGGATCATCCAGCAAAGAATTCTTGGAGGAAAGGGGAATAGGTTTGGAGTGATAGTTTCAGTTTTATCTTGATATTTTGGGTCCAGGTGATGTGCCGTAGAGGTATTGGTCAAGATGCAGAGATCTGGAAACTTTCCTGTAGTCTCTCCCACTAAGATGTCTGAGAGCCTTTTGTTGGCATCATCAGGAAAAAGCTGAACTGTCAGCCACCTACCACTGTCACCCCAAAGCATGCTTCTTCCAGATCCTCTGGACTCTTCTTTGTTCCTGGCCACTTGTATCACTCTTCTTTTATTCTGAGACTAGGTCTTGCTATCTTGCCCGGGGAGGTGGGGGGGTGTCCCAATCCCACAGACTCAAGCGATTCCCAGCCTCAACCTCCCAGGTAGCTGCGATTACAGGTGCACCCTACCATGCCCAGTTTGCATCACTCTTCTTTCCCTTCCCCTGCACTGGGTGTTTCTCCTGTATCTCATGCACAACCCTCTCCACCACCCTTCTTGAACATACTTCCTTCTGACTTGTGTCCTTGTCCACATTTCCTCCTGTTCTTCTCACTTGTTCCTCCCACAGGTAATGTGACCCCTCCCTAGTCCTGAGCACCAATTGTCACTAGCTGTCTCCTTTCTCCTTGCTTGTCCTGTCAGCATCTCCAGTTTTGTTTGCAATAAAGCCATATATTTTGCCTCTTTTGAAACTTGTGTGCCTCAGTCCTGGCTGGCCCTATCCTCTGCTGCCCTACTCCACACTGACAGTGGTTGTCAGTCTTGAGTCTCCTGTTCTGTGTCTGTGTCCATCTCCTGCCCTTTCCTCTTCCATTTCTGCACCCTGACTCAGGCCCTAGTCTCCTTTCATCACTTTTCTTGTGGGCTTCTCAGTGGTCTTCCTGTCTTCATTGTTTGCCCTGAACCCTCTCTGATCATTTTACCCTACTGCCACTTGATCAGGATTTCAGAAAGACTGTTCCAATAGTGTCATTCTCTATTTTGCAAACAAAACTAAAACCAACTTCAGTATCTTCATCTTATGTGGTAGTTCTTTGTTGATGACCCAAAGCAAGGTAAGAGAAAGAGACCAGAGAGAGATGGCTTAGCTGAGGCTAAGGGTTGATTTGGAAGTAACAGAACTAAAATGACAATTTGTTAACAAAAGAAAGGGGTATTTATAGACACAGGGCAAGGGTTGGTGAATTCCAAAGAAAGGCAAAAGGTGAGGAAGACAATTAATTGGTTTAACATATTAATGTATTAGTGTTTGAAGGGTAAGTGGGGGCAGGGAGATTGCTCACAGGTGGTCACTACCTCTGTTTAGAATTTCCATAGGTAAACATTTTGGAGGATCAGAGGTGCCATCACTTCTTCAGGGGATCAATGTTAAATTTTTGTCTCCAGTTACCAGAGGCAATTAAAGTGAGAGGGAGTTTTTGCCATCTCATAGTACGATCCGTCTGGCCTGTGAATGGCATATCACAGTTCTTAAAGTAATTTTTAGTGGTAATGCAGTTGAATGTTGCTCACTTCAATTGTTCTTTATCTTAAAAATGCCATAGTTCTTTGGCAGCATGGCAAAAAGTGAGAGTTGCCATATGACCCAATAATGCCACTCCTTGGTACATACCCAGGAAAGCTGAAAAGATATGTCCGCACAAAAACTTGTGTACAAATTTTTTTTGAGACTAGGTCTCGCTGTTTTTGCCCGTGGAACCACAGGCTCTCGTTGCCCGGGGTACCACAGACTCAAGCAATCCCCAGCCTCAGCTTCCCAGGTAGCTGGGATGACAGGCGCGCGCCACCACGCCCAGCTATTTTTTTTGGAACTAGGTCTCACTACAGGCCCCAGGCAGGACTCGAACCGCGATCCCTAGCCCTGGCCGCTTCATAGGCTGAAGCTTACAAGCACGAGCCACCGTGCCCGGCCTATACATAGTTTTTTTTATATATATGAAACAACTCAGATGTCCTCTAACTAGATAAATGAAATATGATATAGCCATCAATGAAAAACTACTCAGCCATAAAAAGAAATGCAGTACTAATACATAATGCAACATAGACGAATCTTTAAAGCATGCTAAAGTGAGAGAAACCAGGCTCTCTTTGCCTGGCCATACTTTGCCTGGGGTACCACAGACTCAAGCAATCCCCAGCCCCCCAGCCTCAGCTTCCCAGGTTGCTGGGATTACAGGTGCACGTCACCACACCCAGCTTTGCCTGGGGTACCACAGACTCAAGCAATCCCCAGCCCCCCAGCCTCAGCTTCCCAGGTTGCTGGGATTACAGGTGCACGTCACCACACCCAGCTTGTTTTTGGGGGGGCGGGGGGCTAAGTCTCGCTATGTGCCCTCTGTGGGACACGACCCGCAATTCCTGGACCCGGCCGTGGCTTCGTAGGCTGCCACCTACAGGCATGTGCCAACATGCCCGGCCCTCAAAGGCCATGTTTTGAATGATTCCATTTATATGAAATTTCATAACAGACAAGTCTGTAGAGACCGAAAATAGATTGATTGCCAGGGTTTAAGAGAAAAGGAAGTAGGTTGTGAAAGCTAATAGATTCAGAGTTCCTTTTGGGGGGTGATGAAAATGTTCTGGAGTTAGATGGTGGTTGAATATATGAAAAAGAAAAACCTTTGCTTTTTTTTTTTTTTTTTTTTTGACATTAGGTCTCGCTATTTTTGTCCATGGAACCACAGGCTCACGTTGCCCAGGGTACCAGACTCAAGCAGTCCCCAGCCTCAGCTTCCCAGGTAGCTGGGATTACAGGTGTGTGCCACCACGCCCAGCTGTTTTTTGGGACTAGGTCTCGCTGTGTTGCCTTGAGTGGGACTTGAACTGTGAACCCTAGGCCCAGCCACTTCATAGGCTGAAGCTTACAGGCATGCCCAGCATAAAAAAGAAAAACCTTTGAATTGTGTACTTTAAAATGGTGAATTTTATGCTTTGCGAATTATATCTCAATAAAAACAAAAACACTCAATCCAAATGCCATAGCAGTAACAGCTGGTTTTATATATATTATTATTATTACAGTGGGTATTTAAGTTTAAAAGTGAATTGATTTAAAGAAAAATATTAAGTGAACAATAAGGAAGTTTATGATGAAAAATAAATGAAACCATTTCTAAGATGATGCCTGGCATATAGCACATACATGTATACTATACTGTTATTTGGTGAGAGTGCCGAATCCTAACCACTAGACCACCAGGGAACGGCTATACTGTTATTTGGAGGACATGACAAAAATCTTGAATGTGAATAGCCAAAGTTTATAAGTCTCAATTTCTTGGCATGCTGAGTGATCTCTGCAAATTACAGTTGCTCCCAGGGATGCTACACTCCTGTGTACCTTGCGGTCTGTGTCTGTCCCCATGGTCTCCATTCTACCTCATCTGCTTGAGTACCCCTTATCCCTGTTACACTTGCTTATCTCCTCTCCTTTGACTGCATTGTTTCGGGTACCCTGAATCCTTTTGACCTGTCCTCATTTTTTTCCTGAGTTACCCAGAGTACTTGGTTTTTGTTTTTTTTGGGGGGGGTGGAGGACTAGGTCTTGCTGTTTTTGCCCCTGGAATCGCAGGCTCACGTTGCCCTGGGTACCACAGGACTCAAGCAATCCCCAGCGTCAGCTTCCCAGGAAGCTAGGACTACAGGCATGCACCACCATGCCCAGCTGTTTTTTGGGACTAGGTCTCACTGTGTTGCCCCTAGTGAGACTCGAACCACAATCCCTAGCCTCAACCACTTCATAGGCTGAAGCATACAGGCATGAGCCACCGTGCCCATGCCCGGCCAGAGTACTTGGTTTGAATTGAGTGCTCATTTTGACTTTGTTGCCCTGAGTGTGGTTATTGTGTCCCTGACCCAGGGTAGAATGTCACAGCTTCTGTTTCACCAAATCCTGTGCTTTTTGTCATTGTTCTTTTCCCACAGTGAGTGAGTGAAAAATGTAACCAGATAAACCGTTAATGTCTTAGCTCTCTAGTGATAAAATATGGTATAATATAGGACAGTAAAAATATTAAAAACCTATATTTCAGAGAACATTTGTTTACCTCCTGAATGAGCAAGTCTACTCCTAGGAACATACTTAAGCAAAGTCTTGGTATTTCTGTCCCAGGAGTGCACATACTAGCGCTATTCCTGAAAGCAAAAATCTGTTAAATAGTCCACATGTTCGCTGAAAAGAGGTTGAGTGGGTAAATTGTTAAATGGTAATGTCATCAAATATTATGCAGCTTGAAATATTATGCAGCCACACTCGTTGTGCCCCTGTATGTTAATGCATTTATTGCTTGCATGAATAGCTCTCAGAAACATAATATTGAGTGACAAAAGAAAAGTTGTAGAAAATTGTTATTTAGTATTAAAACATTTGTAGTGAAATTTGTAGTAAAATTATTTTGTTTTTTAAAAAGCAAGGGATTGACAAACTTAGAACCTGAGGAGTTTGCCTGGGCTGGGGGCAATGGGAAAGGAAGAACCCCCTGGGTGGACATTGTGGCTTGTGCTGTAAGTTTGGAGGCGAAGCTGCATGGGTCACAGGGACTTGCACACAATCTTTTATATGCGCCCAAAGGTGCATTTACTTAAGAAAACAAGGGGGGGTGGGGGGAGAAAGCATTAGGGCTGGCTCCTGCCTTTTCTGGGGCAGACTCTGACATTTAAAAGTTAGAAAGAACATTTCCTCCTAATGTATCCAGTGTTGCAGAGTAAATAAAACACTGGGAATGGCTCCAGCCAAAAAGGAAGAAGGGAAATTGTATTTTTATTCTGTACCAAAAAAGGAAGTTTACCTTTCAGCAGTGAGATCCATTTTTACTGAGTGGTGTTTTAAAGGAATAATGCTGACTTCTCAAATTGCTAAAGTTGATGTGACTGATTTGGTAGAAGGCATTGCTAGAGTTAAAGAGACATCATTTACTTTAAAAAGTAGTTTGGAGTCTCCGTGGTGGTATTTTAGGCTTCCCCCTTACCTAGTTTCATTGTATGGCCCATACAATGTAGACTCTTACACATTCCAGGTGAAACTTGCTTTGAAGAACATGAAAGACTCTTTCCTTTTGTTGACCTTACTTGGAAGGGAGCTGGGCATATAGAGTCTGATCCTGGTATAGCATTATACTGGATCTCAACTTCTGTACGTGACTGAGTTCTGAGATTCTGCCAGCTTCCAGTACTTGACTAAATGAGCTGACTGGGGGAAGGATCTCCTATAGCAGCTGAACCTGGGGTAGGAAATGTTGCTGTTGCTTCTCTGACCTTTTCTGGCCTCCTAAATATCAAGACAAGAGGGGTCTTTTTTTTTTTTTTTTTTTTTTTTGAGACTAGGTCTCACTATTTTTGCCCGTAGAATCATGGTCTCAAGCAATCCTCAGTCTCAGCTTCCCAGGTAGCTGGGATTACAGGTACACGCCACCACACCCAGCTATCTTTTGGGACTAGGTCTCGCTGTGTTGCCCCTCGCGGGACTCGAACTGCGACCCTAGCCCCAGCCGCTTCATAAACTGACATTTACAGGCACGAGCCACCATGCTTGGCTCAAGAGGGGCCTTTTTATAGGCTTATTCATCAAGAAAAAATACTTTGTTCTTATAACTTTGAGCACTAGATTTGTCTAAGAACCAGATAGAATAACAATAGGAATTAAGAGGATGGGATTAGAGATAAGAGGCCTAGAATCAAGCCCAAGAATAACTTCTGTTGGCATTGAAGCTTGCTCCAGTTACTTCTTAACTCAGTGTGCTTCAGTTCTCCTTATCTGTAAAAGGGGGATGATAATGAAAATAATAAAGTGAAAAAAAGCAGCACCCACTCCACTCCACCACCTCTGCTCTCACGGTTGTTAGGAAGATTCAATGAGTATACATGTGTGAAGTTCTTAGAACATGTCTGCCATAATCAGGGCTCAGTATTTGCTAGCTTCTTTTTTTTGAGACTAAGTCTTGCTATTTTTGCCCGTGGAACTGCAGGCTCTTGTTGCCCGGGGTACCACGGACTCAAGCAATCCCCAGCCTCAGCTTTCCAGGTAGCTGGAATTACAGGCATGCGCCACCATGTCCAGCTATTTTTTTGGAACTAGGTCTCTCTACAGGCCCCAGGCGGGACTCGAACCACGAACCCTAGCCCCGGCCGCTTCATAGACTGAAGCTTACAGGCACGAGCCATCATGCCCAGCCCAGTATTTGCTAATTTCTGTATAGAGAATCTCTTGTTTTTTATTATTCCATGTCTATTCTGTTATTAGAGTATAAACAGTATTATAGTGTAAAAAGAATTTCATGGACTTTCTTTCATGAAGGAGAAGAGTTGGAAATGGTGACCAATTTTAACAGGTTTATTTGTATGATGGAGAAAGAGGTACTTGTGGATGATACCATCTACCAAACTGGCAGATGATTTCTGCCCATCATCATAGAGTTGTGTCTGTATTCTTGGAAATTCTCTTTGAATTGTTCCATAGGAAATGCTGAGAAACATCCTTTTATGTACAGTTGTCTTGGGAGGGCTGGGGAAAGGAGGCAGATGCTTGAATGCCGATTGAGCACCCAGTGCCTCTGTAGACATCGCCTCACAGCAAACCTGAGCAGCAGTTGCCCTTTGCCAAAGGTGGAAATAGAAGCTGACTTACTGTAAGTCTCCCAGCTGCATAGGCAGGATGTAGACCAACATGGTTGGAATCAGAAACACCTTAGCTGACTGACATTGGCTGACTGTGTCAGGTGGTCTCTGCTCCCTGGTTTGTGTGTTACTTTGGGTGCTCTAGGCTTCATGGCAGATCTTTATAAGCAACAGGGATGACAGGCTCTGTCTTTAGGCAGTTTGTCACTGGGAAGACATAGACACTGAAGGGTCATAGGAACTGGGAGAATAACCCCTGAAGCATTAACGTTGGTGGTCTCTGAGTAAATAGGAATAAGGAATAAGGATTTTTTTTTATTTTTTCTTTTTTTGCCTCTGTGTTCCTTCACTCAGCAGATGTTTATTGAGTGCTTACTATATGCCAGGCCCTATCCCTGGCATTGAGGAGATGATAATGAAGATAGGCAGAGGCTCCTATTATAGAGGGGCACAGGAAATAAACAGGTGTATAAGCGAGAAAATGTCTTTCAAAAATTGAAACTAGCCGGGCACGGTGGCTCGTGCCCGTAAGCTTCAGTCTATGAAGCGGCCGGGGCTAGGGATCGCGGTTCAAGTCCCACCTGGGGCTGTAGCGAGACCTAGTTCCAAAAAAAATAGCTGGGCGTGGTGGTGCGTGCCTGTCATCCCAGCTACCTGGGAAGCTGAGGCTGGAGATTGCTTGAGTCTGTGGTACCCCGGGCAATGAGAGCCTGCGGTTCCACGGGCAAAAATAGCAAGACCTACTCTCAAAAAAAAAAAAAAAAAATTGAAACTAGTTGATTAAGTGACTCTTATCTCTGAAGAGATGATATTTAAACTGAGACCTTAATGACAAGTACCAGTTGAGTGACAATCATGTGAAAGAATGACAGGCAGGGAAACAACAGGTGAGTGAGTAGAAATGACAGCTAGTGGATTGTTACAGTAATAAGGGAAGTAGCTGGAGATGAGTGAAGCACATGGTGTCACTTCATGTCTTGTCCTTCCCTACAGCCCACACTTAGAATGATTTGGCTTTTTCATGTTACCTTTAGTGGCGATGATCCTATCTGGTCTCTGGGCTCTGACTCACCTCTCTCTGCACATAATGGGAGCAGGACCAAGGGCCAACCAGAGTAGATCCAAGGACATCAGCTGTCACTACCTGAAATCTGGAAGTAACTCCCTCAACTGCCTACAGAAATTTGTCACAGCTGCAGTGGGAGAGTCAGACATGACTTCCAGAACTGCTGGTTTAAGGGGAGAGGCGAGCAATCCACTCATTCTTCTCATAGCTGTGATTTTGTATTTGTACTGTGTGGAAACACCTGGCCCTTACCTGCAAGGTTCATCTTGGCAAGCAGCTTGAGCTCCTTTTGAGACCAGTATTACTGCACTGCTATGCCTGAAAGCAAGCCTGCAGGCTGTGGCTGAGGGGTTCCACAGCTCTCTCCCCCTTTGCTTCCATTCTTCTGCCAGCTTCTCAGGAGATGGCGACAACCCAGCACTTAGCACCACCACAGTAACTGGCCAGGTCTAAATTAAGCATGAAATCATGGGAATTCTAAATTTCCCATGCAACTCTGCATTTTTTTCAACTGTCTCAGGCTGGAAAATTGTCTGATCAAACTATAATCCATAGCTGGGCTTGCCTGCCCCATGGAGCTAACTGAGGTACTCATGAGAAGCTGTCAAGTGCGCCTTTGCTCTAGTTCCCAGTCTTTTGGGTGGCATTGCCATCTGATGTTAATGGGTGTTTCTAGTAGCAAAGTCACAGGATGTTAGCAGTGGAGACTCTCTGACCCGTTGGTCATACACGACTTGTCTGCTTTAGAGGGGGGCAGGGTTCTGAAGGCTCTTCTTCAGACTCCCAAAGGCCAAGAGAAGCCTTACCTTTGTGCCCACCACGAAGCCCCACAGGCCAATGGAAACATCTGCTACCTAGACTAGTGGCTAGAATTCCAGTTCCTTCTATGGTGACCTGTGACTGGGACTAGTCAGAAGCTTGGGCCTCCCTTGACTCCACAAGATGGCAGGGAATTGAACTGTTTGTCAGAAAGGGGGCCTCAAGAATCGAATCATTTGGGGAGAGTATCTGGCCTACCTCTTCACTGTAGAAGTTGGGAAATCTAGTCACAGCTTGCCTGGTGCCACAGAGTGGTAACAGCACTTGGCCAAAGCCACTGGTTTCCCTTCTTGTGATTCTGTGCGCTTTACCATACCTCATTGTTTACTTTCTGGCACAGTTTTTTAAGGATGCTTTTTGTGAAATTTGGTCATTGTGAAATTACTTTGAGAAGTAAAAAGGAGGTTGGGGAACATTAAAGAATTCTCATTTTCCTTTATGGCATGTTTACACATTCCCTTGGTTAATTGTCAGGATATGTGATCCCTGACCATGTGAGGGAGGCCCAACTCACCACAATTTCCTACACCAGGAGTGTGGCATCAGGTGATGGTGTTAGATCACCCAGGCGCAGCTGGAACAGCTAGAACCATCTTTTTGCGCAGGGCCTTCCAGTTCTTGCTTTGCATGACATTTAATAATGGTAGCTTTTGGACACCTGTATATCTGCACCCACAGGCTGCTCTTCTGAGTAACTAAATGATCAGGGCATGTTGGTAAGAAAAAAGGAATTCTTTATGTCTGTTCTTAGGATTAGGTTTCTGCTTTTAGAAAAAGTAAGACACATAGTATCTTAAAAGGTTATCTGACATTTGACTTGGGCTCTGCTTGTTCCAGTGACCATCAGATCCTGGGAGAGGCTGCTCTGGTGACTCTTTGTGGGAAGATCTCCTGCCTTTGTGTGAAGAGTGGTCT
Organism: Uropsilus gracilis; assembly: GCA_004024945.1. Lineage (NCBI taxonomy): Eukaryota > Metazoa > Chordata > Mammalia > Eulipotyphla > Talpidae > Uropsilus > Uropsilus gracilis. Next base: position 9,910 of record PVHY01005263.1, read on the forward strand.
CCTAATACTGGTTTACCTGACGCCGCCTCGGGACTCCTTCCTCCTCTAGAGGAGAGGAGAGCGCATGGGTACTTTACCTGCTTTATTATTATCTGGAATCCAAGCCTTAAACATTTGTTTTTCTCTTGAAATTCTTTAAGTATATGAACAATTATTTTTTAAGATCACTTTTTGGATTGCCATATAAAATTTGTTTACTCAGAAGTTGTTGAAATATAGATGTCCACAGAGGATTTTTCTTTTTTGATTGAATCTGTTTTTCCTGAGGTATGTAAAACAATTTTTTTTCCTTTTAATTCTCTCATCCTCATGAGCAGTAGTTATTGGGCTCTAAGTTATTGTGAGCTTGACTGGTGTGGGGTCATAATGGTCCTTTCTCTTTAGACTGAAGTGATTACTGTGGAGAAGAATGTGGCACTGTCCATATTGTCCTAACTGGACTGTTGTCATCTGAAAAGCCTGCTCAGTTTGGTCATCCTGACTGAGCCTCCTGTCATGGTCATGGTACCCTTTTCCCCAGTAGGAAGATGGAGATGCTTTCTTATTCAGCACTACATGTGCAAGGAAATTAAAACCAACCAACCCAGACTTGTGAAGTCATCCATAAACTTTGTATTTATGTATGTCACAGAGTAACACCAAGGCATTGACTTTAGTATGCTTAGAAATCACCAGGAGAGCTTGGTAAGAATGTCACACCTCCCCAGCACCATTCTCAGTTACTGTTTGTCTGGAGTTTTGAATAGTTTTTTCAGGAGATTTGGAGATAAACGGTCAGTGGACCACACTGGTGCAACACTTGCAGAACAAGTGACTGTACTCTTTTCCCACGGCTGTTGCATGTGTGGAGGAAAACAAAATACCTGTGAAGACATAGGAGGCTACAGAACAGAAATAGTTTGAGCTGCCATCTGGCATGGAGATTTTTCAGTGCAATCCACTCAGTTGTATTTATTGATTGTGACCAGAATGTCACAGTGTGATTGACCTGTGGCTGTTAGGTTTTGGGGGCAGGGAGAGACAATTATTGCTGTCCCCTCATAGCTTGTCTAGATTCCTAGTACTGGTCCCTGATCTCTGAAAAGCCATTGCCAAAATCTTATTAGGGATTTGATAGAGACATCAGAGGACTTTTTGCACAGGGCCCACTGTGCCTTGGCATAGCAGAAGTACAGTGGGGAAAGACACAGAGACTTTGACTCCAAACCCTCCTTGGCTGTTCAGGATCCTAAAAAGACTCCCATGATGGAAACTGGATTTGGAAGGAATTTCCCCACCCAGCCCTTGGAGCATATTTTAATGGAATTCTTCTTTCCTCTAGGGACATCACTCCATCAAGCCTTGGAATTAGTTTATTTAGTTAGGTTCTGTTTTCTGTTTTAGTTAGTCTATTTCTAGTCTCCACTGGAGACTCCTGGGACCTAAGGATAAGAACATTTCTTAAGACCCCGTGAAGACTTGGGGAGGCCTTTCCTCTATGTTTGTTGTTTGGGTCTGCCAGCTTCCCTCCTTTCAAGTTCTTGTTGCACATGACAGAAGCACACATGACTGTAAGTCACCAATGACATGCAGTGGCTGTGCAACTGAGAAATCCAGGGAATAAGTGGCTTCAAGCACAGGTGGACCAGAGGTCTAACCATATTGTGCCTTCTTCCTTCTCTTTGCCTTGACTCTTGACTGCTTGCTTGCATGCTTCTGTGCTGGGTTCAGACCTAGGTAAACCCTGGTCCTATGGTGTCTTCCAACAGCTTAGCAAACCTGCTGCTTTCCCAGTAGTTTCAGAGATCACTAAGAGCTCTCGATGACCCAGTCAGTCTGCCTGCCCCTGATTTAGCCACTGCTAGGGGGTGGGGAAGCTATTGTGGTTTGGGGGTAGGGATCATGGTTCTTAATGACTAGGTCTGGTCCTGTTGCTGGTCATTTCTCTCACAGAAGTCAGAGGATCTTTCTGAGTCAAGGGGATATGGATGTTATGGTAAAAATAGCAGATTTTCCAACACTGCCAGGATAGAAATGAAAAGTTCTTTGGCTTAAAGAACCTTGCTTGGTGTTGGGGACTAACCTTAGAAATGGATGTCCCCTCCATTCTGAATTTACTGTGGATTTGATGAGGAGTCTCCAAAACTCCCAAAGCCTTTGGAAAGAATAATTGCTGACCAGAATAATTGCTTATGGAGTCTCCAAAACTCCCAAAGCCTTTGGAAAGAACTGACCAGAATAATTGCTTATGGTAAGTTGCCCCCTACCCCAGGCAGCTGTTGTGTTCAGTTTCTCTGCTGTTCGTTTGAATTATAATCTCAGTGTAGTTACCATGGGCTTTCCATGTACATCAGAAACTCTGATTCTTAATGAAACAAATTAATCAATACAGTTTCAAAGGACTGGAGCTGGTATGGAGAGGTGTGGTGGAGTTGTTGTGTGGTTGGGAGCATCCTGTGCAGGGAAATAAATGGTTGTCCTCTGGACCTATCCTGCTCCTGTTTCAGCTCTCTTGGTAGATACAAAAATATTCACTAGCCTTGAATCCTAAGTTTTAACTTGAAGACTTCATTTTGCTGCCCCCATTCAAAAATAATTAAAGCTATTATAGATATTTACAAATTCCCCAAATTCCACTGCTTAATTGACTGCTTATAAAATAGTTCTTTGTAATACCTGATAATAGAATTAGATTTCTAGAAACATTTCCAGGTAATGATGTTCTAATGACATATGTCATTTAGGAAATTAGGAAAGTAAATCCTCCTCGACCCTCCCATCCCATCTTGTTCTAAAGCTTTAATGAAATTTAGATTTCCTTCTTATTTTTTATATTATCCCTTTCTTCCTACCTGGCCTAGAGGTCCTTAGTAAATGATTGTTTGTCAATTGACCACATTTCCACAGACTTGAGTGAAGAACTCAGAGGGCAACAAATAATCCTGTTTAGTTGCTCATGCATGTACCTTAGTTCAGGCTCAGCAAGGTAGAAATGGAAGAAAACTGGCAAATTTTGAGAAGGAGAGTTTGGAAAGTAGAATATGCAAACTAATGAAAAAATAAATGAGAACAAAACAAAACTCAGACTCCAGAAATAACACAGGATGTATACTTGAGGATGGTGTGTATTTGGGACTTGCTTCTGGGAGAGAGTGCCTGGCAGATGTTTGCTGGGAGGGAAGATATTTAAGTATTTATAGTTCAATCCTGAAGTTGAGAGGAAGAAGTTTTCAAATGAGGAAAATGAAGTCAGATCTGCATGGATAAGCATGGCCTCAGAGGTCTGCTTGGTAAGGTGAGCAGCTTGAGAGAATCTCTTGCCAGCCACACATGTGTGGCCAGGTTCCCTTGTGATCAGGTTTGGGAGTTTCAGTCCCAAAGTCTGGGATGAGGCATGTAACCCAGTGATCTTGTAAATAGTTTCTTGGAGTTATCTTTGGTATCCTTTCTCCTTTCATGGGTTTCTTATCCCCACGTATTGCCCTTCTGAAATTTTGATGGCTCTGAAAGTTACTTTTGTCTATAGATTTTACGAAAATGATAGGCAACCACTCATAGTATTTGTTATATGTGTTTTTCTGATTATAACAAACTTATTAGATTTTTTTCTTTCTCTGACTGTAACAAATTTATTAGATATTTCATACTGCCAAAAGATGTCTTTGCAAGCTGAGCATGTTAGAGAAAGCCCCTGCCTTGGTCTGCATCCCGTTTGCAAATTGAAATTCCTTTCCCAGCCTGTGTCGGGGAAGCCAGAGGCAGTTCAAAACTAACTCACAGGAGTTGCTGCCCTTTTTTTTTTTTTTTTGCTGCCCAAGCACTAGGAGGTTTGATGGGTGCACCAGCCTGCCTCACAACTCTCTTTGGGATATCAGGTCCAGCTGGAAGCCTTCAGGTCTGTCCAAGGTGGCTGGACTGGAGGAGGGGCAATGGAATCCAGGGCATCATTTCTCTCAGGAAAAAAATTTTTTTCTACTATATTCAACCATTTGAAGTAATGTTTTTTCGTTTGTTTCTGTTTTTTTTTGTTTGTTTGTTTGTTTGTTTGTTTTTTTAAACCAGGAGTGTCTTCTCTCCTTCCTGATCGAAGCTGGGAACCTGTTGGTTAGTGGTATAGGGTCTCTTCTTTCTTCTTTGCCTTGCACAGGTAGTATACATATGGAGTGCCAAGTGGTCCCTGGCACGTCATAAGGCCTCTGATTAACTAAAGGTGTCTGAATATTACTATTGATTTTGATGAGTGTTTGGGGGGGGCGTGCTTGTTAAAATCAAGGTTTCATTTTATGAAATCCATTCCATCTCTGCTAGCAGTGAATTTTGCTGTGAATGAAAAGTATAGTTAAGTATCAAATATGCAGGTCATTGCAGAAGATTTTACTAACCCTTGGTCTTTGACAGATGTTAGAGGATTTATGAGAGCTGGTCAGACTGGTGGAGAGGTGGAATATGCCTGCTGTCTGTAGAAGTACAGTTCTGTGACTTGAGATGGAGACAGAATTCTTGGCATATTTGAGGGTGGAGTGAAGGCTTTGTTGACTGGAGCAGATGTATCAATTGTCATCAGCATGAAATTTGCAAAGCTGTCTCTTGTGTGGTTGCATGTGATAAATGATCATTGCCTTTCTTGTGCCCCACCCCCATCTCATTTTTGTTTCCTTAGTTATCTTTGTTGATGTGCCCATTGCCCAGGTGAGGCTTTAGGTGAGTTGGGAGCTAGCCATTTTTCTCTAGCATAGCATCATGGAAGTTTGGTCATTAGTTGCATGGAGTGCTACACAGGTAGGAGAGCCCTAGCTGGGTGACTGTAGTCAGCTGACCTAGGGATTCTAGACCTCAGGTTCCTCCTTATACCATGGGAAGAATAATCTTTACCTAGAGAGTTTCCATAAGCTTTAAGTGAGACAGCCAGGCCTGAGACTGCCATGACTCCTGTACAGGTTTGCTGGGACCTGTGAGACCTAGCAGGCTTTGGTAGGAGGGTGGGGGTAGGGATAACAGGGTAGCCCCTCCCTTATGTTCAGATCCCCGCTGTGCTGTTCTATTTTGGGCAGTCCTGGAGTCTTTTGGGACTCAGTTTTCTCATTTTATAGGTGAAGAATAACCACATAACCACTTCTCTTTCACCTACTCAGGTCTTCTCAGTTTTGAAGATCGGAGTGAGGATTATCTCTGTCCTTCCCATGTCTGACTTTGCATCCTCAGATCTCCTGTGCGCTCATGCCAGACAAGGACACTGTTCTTTTTTTTTTTTTCTTTTGTTCTTTAGATCACAACCTCGTAAGTGGTTTTTGGGATACTCCCCTCCCTCCACCCTCTGGTGTCCCTTCCATTCTCTCAGACCCCACTCTTTGTTGTTTACTAGTCTGTGCTAAGTCTATTAGTCTCTTTCTTTCCTGTGGCAGTGTCCTTTCACTGGGTAAGGACCTGTGTTGTTGGAACCAGGCGAGCCTGGCTGGTAGGTTTTCAATCTTAAGTTTGCGTTGGGCGGCCAGTCTGTATTCATTTGTGGTCTGTCCATGTTTTCTTGCTGCAGGCCGTCTTCTCCAATCCCATCTCCGCTGCTTTGCTGCTTTACCTTATGGCTCTGGTGTCAGATTTAGGGGGTCTCGTCCCCAGCCATTGTCGGTGAAGAAGTTTCTCTGTGAATACAGGCATCTGTGAATGGCCTTTGTAGATCATCTCCTGTGCCTCAGTTTGCAGTTTTGATGTGGGGCCAGTTACCCCATCTTTGGTCTTCCTCTCCTCTCATGTAGCGTGGGGAGGGGGTGTTGCTCTCCTAGAAGATGTCTCTGAAATGAGGTCTCGGGTCTTCCTGGCCTGGTGAGCGCATAAGTGTGCATGGTGACATTGAGGACACTGTTCTTAAGATGATTCAACAGTTTATATCTGTATCAGGCACAGTGCTAAGTGTTCACTGGTAAGCAACATCAATGGGGGTCCCCAAACTCCTGGACTGGAGCCTATTATTGAGATGTGGAACTCCCTCTAGCCTGGTAAATGTTTCTTTGCATAGATGTGCTTGTGGCATAGGGCAGGGCTGCTCCCTTAATGTTTAATTTTGGGCCTCAGTTTCATCCTCTGCACAATGAAGGGATTAGACTAGAACCAGATTACTTTGAAGGCTATATTATTTCAGGCCAGCTGCTAGAGATTTTTGAAAGTTTAGTGGGTGATCTTAACTGTATTCTAGGAGAGTAGTCTAAAACCTTTCTCAAATGTCAGCAGAAATACAGTGCTCACTGAGAATTTCCTGGCCAGTTAGAAATACAGTGGACCAAAGCAAAATGTGGAGTAATTTTAACGGTGTAAGTAGGCACTTTGGGCTTAAGATGTATTGAAACCAAGAAGCTTTCTTGCTCCCACATGTAATTGAAAGCTGTCAGAACCAACTCACCCCAATATTATGATGCTTCAATAGCTGGCTGTTGGCCATGCAGTGAAACTACAACCCAAAAGACCGTTCTGTGACAGTGCTTTAGAAATGGAAGCAGAGTCATGTTGTTTGCTACTTTTCTTCTAAAAACTTAAACTTGAACTTGAATTTTATTTGTTAACTTACTGTGTTGATTTTATCCTAGCTTTGAAAGAATGGTGGACTCTTCCTGTTCTAGGGAGGCTTGGATATGTCCGTGCACTATCCCTTAACACCTAGTGCCTGCTGTTTACAGATTGTCGAATTGGTGTCTCCCTTGGTCTTGGGGAACTCATGGCACAGTTAGTGTTTTCTTTCTTTCTTTAGGTCATGGCTTCCGACTTCTCAGACTTGAGACTCCAGTGGAGGAAATGATTGTCAGGGGTCTTGCTCCAGGTCTGTTGCAGAGACTGAACTTTGGCAGTGCTTGGACTTGCCCAGGACAGCAAAGTTTCTCTCTTTGAAGGGCTTTACGTTGTAACCAAGAAAATAAAAAATGACGACTTCCTCTATCAGGCGGCAAATGAAAAACATTGTGAACAATTATTCAGAAGCTGAAATAAAAGTCCGAGAAGCCACGTCCAATGATCCATGGGGCCCGTCCAGCTCTCTGATGACCGAGATCGCAGACCTGACCTACAATGTGGTGGCCTTCTCAGAGATCATGAGCATGGTCTGGAAGCGGCTCAATGACCATGGCAAGAACTGGCGGCACGTATACAAAGCGTTGACGCTGCTGGACTACCTCATCAAGACGGGCTCTGAGCGAGTGGCCCAGCAGTGCCGTGAGAACATTTTTGCCATCCAGACTTTGAAGGACTTCCAGTACATCGACCGTGACGGCAAGGACCAGGGCATCAATGTACGTGAGAAATCAAAGCAGCTGGTGGCCCTCCTTAAAGATGAGGAGCGGCTGAAGGCTGAGAGAGCCCAGGCTCTCAAAACCAAAGAGCGCATGGCCCAGGTTGCCACGGGCATGGGCAGCAACCAGATCACCTTTGGCCGAGGTTCCAGCCAGCCCAACCTTTCCACCAGCTACTCAGAACAGGAATACGGCAAGGCTGGGGGATCACCGGCCTCCTACCATGGCTGTGAGTAGTGGAAGCACTCCCTACCCCTTGCCAGAGTGTGCTGAGTGCGGCAGCACTGGGAGAAAGGTAGGGTGGGTGCCCTTGGGTTGGGTGAAAGCTTGCCTCTGTTCTGCATTCTCAGCTTTTGGCAGCCCAGACAGTGGTGTCCTTGGTCTGTATCAACTTACAAAGGGACTTTTAGCCCATTGTCCTCTTGGGCTCTGAGGTCTTGAGACCTGCTGCACCGTGATCTGATTCAGTACATCTCGGCAGGGCTGGCCCATAGTAGGAAGGCAGAAACAGAGACAGGTTTGTCTGCTTTCTCCTCAGGAGAGGCTGGAGTGAAAGGAATGGCCTGCTGCGCAGACATTGCAGAGTTGACTATATTTGGGAAAAGAAAGCTAATACTCTCCCTTGACAATCTTGTTTCTTTAATCTCGTATTAAATGCTTTCCTAATGACTGGGCTATAGGTCTTCTGACTGGCTTGGTGTATTTTTCTACTTCAGTATCATAGAGGGTGAGAGATGGGATGTTGTTGTCCCACTTCAAGAGGGAGAAGATGAGAACCTCTGCAGGTGTCAGCAGCATAAGCAAGGCTTTCGTGCTCAGCACATGGAGAGTTCTGGGTGATTTGGTTGGATGGTTGCGTGTGTGCTTGATGGGGCTACTCTGTTTACTTGTTTTGCACATCAGGTCTCCCTGGACCTTTACCCATTATTCAGAAGTACAGTTCGGGGCCTGGTGAAGCTAGTCTGTATGGGCTGTATTGGCTTCCTGGCCTGTAGTCTCAGTCTGTGTGCCCGCCTGCCTTCACAGTGTGGAGACAGGTGGCCCTGCTGCCCCGTAGTGTGGAGTGAAGGGAGCATGCAGAAACTGTATCTTCTGACTAAAAACAAAAAATGTAGGTCTCTCTACGTTTTCTTTTTTTGGAATTGGTAATACTGTGTCAGCATAACAGAAAAAAAAGTTTTTAAAGGAAGTTGTTTGTAGTTTGACAAACCCTATCAGCCCTTGCTTAGTCAGTGGTTCCATTACCAGACCACTTGCTAACATTTCCTACTTCTGCAGGTTTCAATTTGAATTTTGAGAAAATGTGTCAAATGGAAGATTTGCATTTTAAATAAAATAAGACTTCCTGTCTCTAGGAATTTTAAATTATTATCAAGCTTGGAGCAGGTTTTCTAGTTTTTGTTTCTTTTTTTTTTTTTTTTTTTGTATGTTTGTTTGTTTTTTGAGAATAGGTCTCATTATTTTTGTCCGTGGAACCACAGGCTCATGTTGCCCGGGGTACCACAGACTCAAGCAATCCCCAACCTCAGCTTCCCAGGTAACTGGGATTACAGGCACGCACCACTATGCCCAGTTGTTTTTTGGGACTAGGTCTCGCTGTGTTGCCCAGAGAGGGACTTGAAATGCGATTCCTAGCCCCAGCCGCTTCTTAGGCTGATGCTTACAGGCACTAGCCACCATGCCCGGTGTTTTTTTGTTGCATTTTTACGTAGTGTCACTTCTTCTGAATTGCTCTGTTAAGTAAGAAGGTTGTGACTATCATGAAAACTGCTTGGAAAATATTATAACCTGCATCTGTTGAACTGCATTGTTCCAGAAATGAAGATTGCCCTTAAGAAGTGAAGTTGTTTATTTTTCTCAAGGAAAATGCTCTCTTCTCTCTCCAACCCCTGAAAGGATTCCTGAAGTTTTGAGTTGGTCTTTGGCTGCCTTGGCTTCCTCTTTGGAAAGTGACTGTGCATATGACTATGGGAGCTGCTCTTTGCTCTTAGTTTGCCCCTTGCAGTCATTAGTCTCCAGAAACCAGGGCAAACAAAGTAAGGAACTGCTGTAGCATCCTGTGCTGTCTGTAGTTTTGTGGTGTGTTCCTAATGTAGGGGTGAGGTAGTGGGATGCGAGAGCCTGGAAGTCTGGATGGGCCCCTCCTTACACAGGTGTACATTGCTTCCACTGGGTTAACCCCTGCTGCTGCCATGATCCGAGGTCTAATGGTTTCTGGTTCTCTCAGACTGAGCTAAGGCTGCACGCAGTTCAGGGTCAGAATGTGGCCAGTGGGCAGTCACTACCTTTCAGCGCACTGGGCATCAGCCTTGGCCTACACCTCTGCCGCTCCCTCTTCCTCTAATGGTGTGTCTCTCTCTGTGTGTATGTGTGTGTGTGTCCCTACCTGACAGCGCCCGAGGCCTCGCTGTGCCCCCAGCACCGCACAGGGGCCCCGCTGGGTCAGAGCGAGGAGCTGCAGCCGCTGAGCCAGCGCCACCCCTTCCTGCCGCACCTGGGGCTAGCCTCCCGCCCAAATGGTGACTGGTCCCAGCCCTGCCTCACTTGTGACCGCGCAGCCCGAGGTGGGACGGCGGTTTGCTTTTCTCCTTCCTAGAAATGCTGGGCTGCTTGCTGGGGGCATACTTGTCATGTCAGTACAGCCAACTCTCTCCCTGTCTCCTTTTGGACCTTGCGGTCCCACCTCCCGTTAACCCAGGGCATTTACCTTCTTTTCTCCTAGGAGCTCAGGCGGCCCTGCCCTGCTGCCCTCACACCATCATACATCATTTACTAGATGTTCTGCTGAAGGCTCAATAGGGGAGCTGCTCTCCCAGTAAAGCACAATGTGCTTGTCTATGCTCCCTGTGACCCCCAACCCTGAAAACTGGAGGTTGCTCTCCTCTCTTCCAGACCCAGGCATAGTGGAGGAGCCAGCCACTTGGCTTGTTGAGCCAGAAATGTGTGGTTTAAATCTGGCAAAGACAAACAAACCTGAGGACCTTGGTTCCAATAGTCATTGGAAGCCACCATCCTTGATACAGTGATATGTGTCTTGTTGAGGACAAAATAGGATTGTTTTTGCTTCTCTATTAACTGCCATCCTTTCTATTTCCATTACTGTGGTAAACAGAGAGTTAGCTGTACTGTCAATTCTAGGTCAGTGTTTGAAGATACCTAATTCAACGGGTAACTGAAAAAGTGGGGCTTCTCCTTTGACTGATTAATGTATCCTGGTCAGAGCCTATAACTATTGCAGGGTAAGCTGAAAACAGATTTTCACTGTTGCCTAATGAGAAAATACTATCAGTTTCAACTACTTCTGTCCCCAGTTGGACCCCACTCTTTCCATCCCAAGTAGGGCCTTCTGTAGAGAAGAGAACTGTCCTTGTCTAATCTTACTTCGAGGTGACATTGATGAGTGTTTGTGTCTCCCGGGTGAGGTGGCCAGCTTTTTCTCAGCCCTGGAAACAGTAACTGTTCATTCATGCCTCATTAATATTACAGCTTGTTTGACTTGGGTATTTGTTTGACTGCTATCTTTAGCTTGGGGGATATTTTCCTTTGTGCCCTGGTCTGTCCCTCATGCTTTTGTAAGGAAGACTAGCTTTGCCTTGGAGGCAGTGTGCAGGATCAGAGTGTTCAGAAATAGGACCCACAGGTGTAGAATTATGCTCTGTTTCTGCCCCCAGATATTCTGGGACTGTTTCCATCAGTTCCTAGTGTTCTCCATAACTTCAGAATTCCCTTCTCCCCACTTATTTTTCCTAGATTCTGCCCATTTCGTGACAGACATGGTGTTTTGAATCTCAGTGGTTAATTCTATGTTCACCTGGCTTCCCAGCTCTCTAGGCAGCAGTTGACTTTCCTGATTATTTGCATATTAAAATCAGGCCCAAAAGAGCCTCATATACCTGCTCTTCTCCTCCCACTCTGACCCACCAGGAGTAGCTACCCCATTTACCAGCTCAGGCTTGATTCTACCTCTACCTTTGCCCACATGGTTCCTTCTACTTAGGTGCCTTCCCCATCCACACACATCTGACTAGTTGCTTGAGGTATTCAACCCATATGGAATTTTGCTCTCCTCCTACTCTGGTCAGAATTAAGGATAAAAATGATGTTTTGTGGGGGTTTTTTTGACAGTTTTGCAGATGAATTTTGGGCAGACACATGTTACCTGGGGTCATCTTTCACTCTGTAACTGTGTGTGCATTTCTCTTTGCATCTCATGTTTTCTCTGTCATAAAGGGGTGGGGGGAGGGCAGAACCCTATCCATTCTCGCTGTTCTTTCTAAGCATGAAGTGTTGAGTGTCAGGTAAGTGCTTAATATATGTGTAATGGTGGGTTTGCTTTGAATGTACATACTTGGAATCCAGCAGTGGGGAAATCAGAGTAACACCAGCCACTCAGAAAATGTGTAGTACAAACTGTGCTTTAGGGGGATATTTGTGGGGGACACATTTAGGATGTCAGGGCCCAAGGGAAGGGAAGCAGACTGCCCAAAAATGTCCCTTTGTTTGAGACAGGCACAGTAGGTAGTTTCTCTGCCTTAACTTTTGTTCCGATCCATAATGATCTGGATTGAGGAGAGCTTCCTTTTACATGCCATATCCCTTTGATCTCTGTGCTACCTCTCTCCCCCCCTCCTTCTCACCTCCCACATACATCAGGAGATCTGACCTTGGAAATCGCTCAAATTCTGTCCTTCTCTAGTTCCATGACCTCAATTTAGTGCCAGCTTTCTGACTGGTTTCCTTATCCACCCTCCATTTTTACAAATGTTACTCTGATCTCAGGAATGATGTTGCGTTCCTCAGGGCACCCTTAGATTCTAAGTATCCTTATAGGATCCAATCTCAGAGTCTTTGCCATGATATCAGTTCCTTCCTTATTGGGCCTTGGTGGCCCTCTGCCAGCTCAGGTCTGCTAATGTCTGTCTTAGGGTACTATGCTCACTTTTCTCTGTGAAGCCCATCCCAGTTGCACTCTGTGCTCCCCCATCTCTTTGCTCACCCAACAAGTGTGTATTCAGTTTCCATAGGTGCCAGGCAGGTGCTAAATAAGCACAAGCAGTGTCTCATGCCCTCCTAAAGGTTAGAAACGAATGGGAAGAGAGAAAATGTACATAGAACATCGTATTACATTTTACATGATGAATGCTTTGGAAAACAATAAACCAACACCATAAACAACCCAGCTAAGTATGAGGAATAGGGAGGGTGGCCTGCAGTGTTCTGTAGGACATCAGGACAAGCCTACCTCACTGAGAAAGTGACATTGGAGCAAAGATTGAAGGGGGATAGAGCTGTGTGAATGAGGGTCTGGAAGGTAGAGGGCAGAGTAGTGCAAATACCCTGAGGTGGGAGTGTGGTCAAATGTGCATAACAGAAAGACAACTGAGTGGCTGGACATGAGTGATGGAGAGTGACAACTGTGGTCATGGTGGGGGTCTGATTGAGGGCTGACCTGGGAAAGGCCTAGGCCCACTTCTCAGCTCTCTGTCAAGGAGTTCCTTTGAACTCCCTTATTGTTACGTCTATATCTACTTAGCTATTGTAGCAATGATTGCTATTAAATTTTACATTAAATTGTTAAAATTTCTAAATGCTTTCTCACTGTACTCATGCCATGGTCCACATGCTAAGTAGGCTGGCATAGGCTTTTCTGGGTCATTGGAAAGCTTTCACTCGATAAACTGGAGAGACAAGGAAAGGTTTAGAATGGAGGTGGGACGATTTGATTTAAGATGAGAAGGGTTTGGAGAACCTACTGGCTATGTATGTGAGTAGGTTGGGCAAAGGGAGATCAGTCGAGAGACCACTGCCCCACTGCTGTAACTCAGGTGGGAAATGACAGTGCTTGGACCCAATGTGGATGTGTAGATCTGGGTGTCTGGTTGGTTTTTTAAAAGGGCCACCAGCAGGACTTGCTGGAGGACTGCTGGCATGAAAGAGTAGTTGAGGATGCCTCTGAGAACTGTTACGCAGAGCAGCTGGAAGATGGAGCTATTGAGTCCTCACATGAAAGTGGCTGTGAGTGGAACAGGTTTGCATGGAGTCAGGATTATATTGGGACTGGTTAGAGTGTGTTCCAGAGATGTGGAGAAAAGTCTAGAGCTTGACAGGGAATTATGGACTGGAGATGTCTTCAGCTGTTTGCCCTCACCTTCAGCTCTTTTACTCACATTTACCTCCATGATTCAATAGTCTCTGGTGCACTGGCTGCTCTCCCCACCCCAGGCCCTTAGTTTGCCTATGTTAATTTCCTCTGTGATCCTGACTTGGCACTGCTGTTTGTAGGTGGAGCTTTGGAACCAAAGAAATCATTTTAGGCTGAAGGCTGAGACCCCACAGAAATGGCAGCTGATTAGGATGGTTTCAGGATGTGAACAACCTTTTATACCCCCCTCCCCTCCAGCTGTACCCTCCCTCCCCTCAGACAGTTCCACATTCTCTGATGGCCCAGCAAGACTGCAGGAGAGTTCAGACTCTCTTGGGAAATGGAGGAGTGGTATGACCCCTGAATTTCCTCCATAGCGATCTGCTCTCTTAAATCCATTAGGGAGCATCTGAAAGCTTCTTGTGCACTCTTTCATGTCCATCTGAGGGCTCTCCAAGGAATCTGGTTCTCCAGAGGAGGTGAACCTCAGGAGTAAACTGGAACTGCTCTGGCCCCTGCCCTGCCAGACTCTGGAGTGGAGCTGGCTCGAGTGCACATGTACATGCACGGAAGAGAATGTTTTAATACAAATTAGGCATCTGAGGAAGGGAGTCCTACATGGGTTTATGTTTAATCTAAGGATGTGGGGAAATATATTTATTATTTAAAAAAAAATCACCCCCAGCCAGCATCCCTGTTGGAAGCTCTCCTGGGATGTGAACTTGGAAGGTCTTGGGTCAGTGGAGCCTCCTGAGTGTGTGGGAGGTAGAGGGTGTAGCAAAGCTCTGAGAGGCTGATGACACTGCCCAGGATCAGGGTGGGGTAGCATACCCAGGACTGAGAGATGGTTGGTAACTGTTGGCAAAGTGATTCCCTGGTGTCAGGTAAAGTCAGTAGGAAGTGTGTCCTGTTCTCCAGGACCTTCCTTCCAAGTTTCTGCTTCATCTAAGCTATTATGGGGGTGGTGGGGTGGTGGATTGGTGAGAGACAGGATTTGGTGAGAGATGGGATTCACTTGCTATCCTGTTTTGCTTGAACAACTGTGTTCTTTAGGTCAAGGAACCCCTGCCTCTTTGGCAGGCATTTGTTTCCAGGGGCGGAGGTGGGCACTGAGCTGTCAACATTAATTTCCTCTGTAGAGAATTAATGTCTTCAAATAGAAAACAATCACAGAGGAAGCTGGTTAATAATGCTAACAGACCCTTGAAAGCAGCAGTTTTATTGACATATCTGTCCACGGGTCAAACGAGATCCTCATTCTTATCACAGAAGCTGCAGTGAGGCTGTGGCTTGGCAGAGTGGAACAAGTCAGCAGTTGCCTGAGACAGAGACAGTGAGAAGGTACAATGGTCACCTCTGCTTTCCCTTAGGAGCAGACCTTCTCCTTTTTCCACTTTCCTGAGGAATTGTCATTCTTGCTGCTAAGGGCACTGTTTGGACTTGCTCAATTCACTAGTCATAAGTAAGGAAGCCAGAGTTTAAACCTAGATTTTCCAAAAATATTTTCTCTTTCTTTCTACTTTTTAATAAAAACGTGGTGTAATATTTTTCTGCAAGATAAGTGAATGTACACTGTGTGCATATTGCAACTTTGAGATCCTGTATTCCACCATGTTTTTCCCCTTTTATGATTTTTAAAGGCAAGACTACATATTTAAACTGTTGCTCACTGAGGACCTAGATCTTAAGGGGCTCCTCCAATTGTCAAAGAGTTTAAGATTGAAACAGCTATCAAAGTTAGTGACTGGTGATTATTAATGAAATGATTGATATTGACTCTACCATAGAAAATTGAATTTATGAATACAATTTTTTTTTTGTAGCAATCCATTTGTCTTTAAAGCATCCTTGGTAAGATAGGTAAACACTTGTTTATAAACACATGTCAAATGAGTGCAGTATGAAAAGCAAAAGGGGATGTTTAAGTGAAGTTGGCCAACAGGCATACAACTGTGCTGGTGTCTGAGTCATGACTGCTCAGTACTTAGTAGCTGATTTCAAATAGTCAAGGGAACATTTAAAGATTATATACAAAATGAGAGAGAGAAGGTCTAGTGGTAGATTTCTCCTTGTATGAGAAAATACTCTAATTTACATATGCTTCTGTTATTCTGTTTTATGATCTTCAGAATGCTTTTCACTATCTGAAATCAATGTTTATTTTCTATCTTCCTACTAAAACACGTCTGAACAGGAGTCTTGTCCATCCTCAGTGCAAAGTGCCTGACTCTGGATAGGTGCTCATTTGAAAACTCAGAGATAAGTGCTAGCTAAATCGTCTAATTTTTTTTGGTAGTGTTATTTAGGTATCTGTTCTTGGCATGACTGTGTTTTGAAATATTTTATGAACATTTCTGGAAATGTAGACATTTTACATCTTAGTATAATGTCTTGATGCTTTAAGGTTGTCAGCCATATGATTCATAGTTGCTAGTTTTTGCTTGGTAATAAATTGCTATTCCTCATCTTGCCAGTTGCCTTTTATCTTCCCCCTAAGCCATTGACTCTTAGACTGGCTGTTCAGGAACTTTTTAAAATATCCTGAAATATTCCAAAAGCCCGTTGCACCAGGGAAGGTGAAAGCTTCTGCCAGCACTCTGAGACTGAATACTGATGCTTTGGTGATGAGTCCGTGACGTCTTTAGTCAGCTACAGACATCTCCTCTCCCTTCAGGGACCTGTAGCCAGGCCCTTCACAAAGTTACAGTCAACAGGCAACTCTATGACTCTTAGCTTAAAACTGATGTTTCAGTTTGCTTTCCTTCTGACTACTAGTGGAAAGCTTAAGCTGGCTCTCTGC
Organism: Uropsilus gracilis; assembly: GCA_004024945.1. Lineage (NCBI taxonomy): Eukaryota > Metazoa > Chordata > Mammalia > Eulipotyphla > Talpidae > Uropsilus > Uropsilus gracilis. The sequence goes on from PVHY01005263.1 coordinate 26,105, forward strand.
CCAGTAACCAGCACCCTTGGTTCACTTGGAGGCCTACTTTTCCAGTTCTAACTGATAAGTACCGTATGAACGTGAAATAAGAAAGTGGTCTTTTTTGTTTTTTTTTTTTAAATAAAAGTAGCATGTTGCTTTCATGATAGTGAAGAAAATGGGAGAAGAAGATAACAAAAATATCCTATAGTCTTTTTTACACAGAGGCAATTCCCTTTCACAATTTGTTGTATTTCCTTGTGGACTTAAGGAAATATGCTTTTTTTTTTTTCTTAAGCATTTCTTCTTCACAGTTGCACATTGTAAGTGCAAATTTGCATCCCTGTTTTGTCTCAGAACATTGTAACAGAAACATTTTCTGGGTTACTCCACAACCCTATAAACATTTTAGCAGCTTCAGCAACACTCCACTGGTGAGGTTAATATTGAGCAGTCAGTCTTTCTTGTTCACACAGACAGCCCAGCCATTTTCAATGCCAGAGTGCCAATTGCTTAAATTGTGATTAAGGAAGTTTTAGAGTCCCCCATTGTGGAGTTTAGTTGAGGTCATCTGTTCATGAACAAAGCTAGTGGGCTCTTAATCTGGAGAGGTTTTGAAGGCCAGCTCAAGACCCACACCCCCAAAAGGCAGCTGCACTGACAGATCTGAATCCGAATGGTGCCCTATGAAAACAACAATTTCATGTTTTTTGTTGTGCAGATACTAAGAGTGTTGTATGTGTCATTTATAGCCACATGGCATTTTCAAAGGCACAGTTTTCAGTCCCATAGTCTGTTTTTTGCTCTTTGTGTAAACCTGCACTAGTGGTACTGAGCAGTGAGGGGCTGCAGTCTGAGATTTGCCCTTAGTCAGCTTCCAGTTTGGAAGAGGTAGACTATTGACAGTGCCCACGTGTAGTGCCTGGGACCTGGCAGGGCACATGGGTTCAGAGCTTCTGTGATGACCACTGAGCTGTTCTAACCTTGTGCCTGGTGGGCCCAGGGAGTAAGCAGAGAGGAGGGTGTGGGCATTGAATGCAGGACACAGCAGACCCTCATGCAGTGACTTACAGATAGCGCCTTTCAGCTCGCTCCTTACCACCAGGTTTTGAGACATGATAGAATTATGCAGTTTGACTTTTTTGGCCTAATTTTCTTTGTGTATTTTTCTTTCTACTACACAGTTACACTTTGTTTTTAAGGTTAAACTTGGAGTAGGTTACTACTCTTTTAAATCTAAGTTACTGCTCTTTTAAAAATCTGTAAAGCAAGGCAATGGATGATATATTAGTGTATCACATAAACTGATATATGCACTGCCGACCTGTTTGTGCAAAGGAGACAGATACTTCTTGATAGATGGATGGTGGTTCATTGTATCTTCCTTAGGACCAGACTTGCTTTCAGGAACATACCGGTGTAAAGGGCATACTCTTCTCTGTGCAGAAAACTTACTTTTCTAAGAATTCTTTACATGATTGTTTAGGAATTAAGATTACTGTGAAAGTATATGAACATGACCCAGTTTCTTGAAATACTTGCAGAATTTTTTTTTCTCCAGATTATGCCTATTTGCAAGGGCCCTCAACCTAGGTGATAGTGCTATTAACAATCTTTGAGTCCACAGTGGGTGCTGTATTTTTTTTTAAGTTTATTACTAATTTAATAGATGGAAATTACTATCCTGAACACTTATTTTAATTTTTTATATATTTTTTATTAATTATATATAAATTTCATATCTCTGGGTTCACACACCCCACCTCCCGCCCCTGACTGTTCCCACCCTGTCGTTTGTCGTCCACCCCAAGCCTGGTTGTGTGCTTCAATTAATTTGGTTGTTGGCTTTTGACTTTTCTTCATCATGGATTTTTGTTTATCTTTTCCATGTCCCATATAGTAGTGAAACCATTTGGTTTCTTTTTTTTTTCCTTTTTGACTTGTTTCTGCTAATATGAATTCTTCTAAGTCTATCCATGTTATCATAAAATCGTCCAATTTGTCATTTTTAATTGATGAGTAATATTCCATTGTGTATATATACCATATCTTTTTCATCCAGTCATCTGTTTTGGGACTTTTAGGTTGTTTCCATGTCCTTGCAATTATAAATAGTGCTGCAATAAACATCCGAGTGCAGGTGTCCCTTTGTACCTACATTGAAGTCTCCTTTGGGTAAATTCCAAGTGAACACTCATTTTAAAAGTGAGTTCCTATTTACAAGCATTATTCTGACTCCATAGGTTTTTAACTGCTTTATGTTTGAATTAAAAAGAAATGTCTCTGTTGAAGTTCATGCTCTACCCATGCCTGCTTGCAAGTTTGGATCTCATCTTTTGGGACCTAGACACCAGTGCCCCTCCTCCTGCCTGGAGGGCTGTGAGTGGCTCAGCCACCAGAGGCCCTCACCCCAGCTTCCCCCCCCAAAAAGGAACAGACTGTAGCTTTGTTACTTGCACTGTAGAACAAGCGGCAGGTAGCCCCTGGGAAACAGCAAAGAGAAAAAGGTGCTCAATGTTTTGGGTACCTCCCAAGCTGATGATCTTGTAATGGAGAAAGTTTAGTTTAATCTGTAACCTAAAGAAAACAGCACAGATTTGCTCTTGCATTTCGGAGAGAGAGGATGGGCTTTGACTCATGCAGACAATAAAAGGACTGCCTTTTGTCCCTGCTCCATTCCCCCCTCCCCCCATCTCAGTCTCCAGTTGTGTGCTGTGCTCTGGGGCAGGTCTGGGTGGAGTGTTACCTTTGTTCAGCCTTGCCTTCGACCTCCTTGGGTGTCAACTTCTGTAAACTGAGGCAGCTGCTTCAGTATCTTAGGGCGTGGTGATGGGAATGAGAAATGCACCCTTGGAAGTCACAGTTTTCATTGGAAACTAAACTTGAAATGAGATGTTTAAACTCTTGCCGGGACCAAAGTTGATGAAGTGTCCCTGTTTGTGCAGAGCTGCCTGTAAGGTCAGGGAGATGCCCCATTTGCAAACACATCAACAGTGTGGAGTGTGTAAGTGCCAATTATGAAGAGTGCAGACAGGGTATGTATGAGGCTCACTTGGTTGATGCCCACTGAGGGTTCTCATTTGTGCCTGTCCACACTCTAGGTGCTGGGGGTGGGGGTAGGTGGGTGAATCAGTTCATCATGAAGGGAAGGTGTGCATTGAGAGGGCAGCATCAGTAGTGACACTTAATGATGAGGTCATGCTTTCTTCACATTTGGGAAATGGAGGGGGAGAGTGCACAGTCAGAAGACAGGAAGGAGTTGGGGGCTTCTAGAGCTGAGAAAGGCTGGTTAAAGTGGGTTTCCAGGAGCATGGGATCATGAACAGGTGAGCAGTTTTGGGGAGTAAAGGGTACGGTGTGGTCCTTTCTCCAGTGTAGTGAAGGTGTCCACAGTTGTGTGTGTAGGGAAGTGGGGAGGGGGTGGGATCTGTCCGTTCTGGGGAAGGTTTTAACCTGGTCGCTTCCTGGGACTGCTGCAACCTCATCATTGAGGGCAGACATGATTGCCCAATCTTGAAATCTAAAATCAAGGTATCAGTAAGGCTGCCTCAGCAATATAAGGGGAGAATCCTTCCTTGCCTTTTCCTACCTTCCAGTGGCCACAGTCCTTGATGTTTTTTTTTGTTTTTTTTTTTTGAGACTAGGTCTCACTATTTTTGCCCGTGGAACTGCAGGCTCTCGTTGCCCGGGGTACCACGGACTCCAGCAATCCCCAGCCTCAGCGTCCCAGGTAGCTGGGATTACAGGCACGCGCCACCACGCCCAGCTATTTTTTTTTTTTTGGAACTAGGTCGTACCACAGACTCAAGCAATCCCCAGCCTCAGCGTCCCAGGTAGCTGGGATTACAGGTGCGCGTCACCACACCCAGCTATTTTTTTAGAACTAGGTCTCGCTACGGGCCCCAGACGGGACTCGAACCACGATCTCTGGCCCCGGCCGCTTCATAGGCTGAAGCTTACAGGCACGAGCCACCATGCCCGGCCCTTGATGTTTCTTGATTGGTAGTTGTAATGCTTAACCCCTTCTCCATCATCTCATGTGTGTCCCCTCATCTCTCTCTTCTGAGGATACCAGTCACATTGAATTTAGGGCCACCCTGCTTCAGTTTGATTTCATCTTAACTAATTACATCCACAATAACCCTATTTTCAAATAAGATCATATTGTGAGGTCGGGGTGGGGGGTTTAGAAAGTCAGCGTATCTGGGCTGCGCACGGTGGCTCGTGCCTGTAAACTTCAGCCTATGAAGTGGCCGGGGCTAGGGATCATGGTTCGAGTCCTGCCTGGGGCCTGTAGTGAGACCTAGTTCCAAAAAAATGGCTGGGTGCAGTGGAGCACACCTGTAATCCCAGCTACCTAGGAAGCTGAGGCTGGGGATTGCTTGAGTTCATGGTATCCCGGGCAATGAGAGCCTGCGGTTCCATGGGTAAAAATAGCGAGATCCAGTCTCAAAAAAAAAAAAGAAAAAAAAAAGTCAGCATATCTTTTTTAGGGGGACCCATTTCTGCCCACAACACCTCATCAGAAGGAAAAGCTGAGTACTTGGGTCTACACTTTGTAGCAGCCTTATGCTCAGATTGTGATGGTGAGATTGTGCTGACAGAGTAAGCCTGACCAGGCAGGGCCACAGGTACTCTTGTGGTTTCAGACCAGACGGGCCAGGAACATTTCCAGGTATAGTGAAATGTGCTTAAATATACCCAGAATCTGGCCACTTCTCACTTCAAAGCTAACTTCCTTGCCTGCCTTCCACCATTGCTTCTGGACCTGTCACATTACAATGATGCTGCTCTAAGACCCTCCCACAGCCCCTTTTAAGGATACCTCAAAGCTCTTTTATCATGGCCCTTTGGATGTTCTCAGCCTCTGCCTCCTCAGGACTGGTGCCTTCCACCCCATGAGTGAAGTCCCTCCTGCTCTCTGCCTTGCCTCATCACTCTTCCCCCTGAATCTCTGTTCCTTCCCTGACCTCTGAACACTGGCATCCTACCCTGGTGCCTCTGTCTCATGCTCTTTGTCTTAATTTGTGTGTATTGTCTTTCCTTACTGGAACACAACCTCTTTAGGCCTGGTGTTGTGCTACATGAATGTAAAGAACTGTGGTGCTTAGGTTATCTCTGGAGGAGCAAGCATGGGATTTAGCTTTAAGACTGGATTTTTATCCTGCTAACAGTGAGTGACCTCACTGGATCCTAATTACTGTCTCTGTGAAGAGCTGATACTAAAAAGCAGGATCTTTAAGACCAGACTTCATCTCTCACTGGGTGGGTGACCTTAGTCATCTCACCTCTTAAGTTCAACCCTAGTCTGAAGTTACATTATAGTGATGGAGGTCATTATTTTTCCAGTGAAATACTAGTACATTGTACAGTTGTTATCTGTCAGGCGCTTTTCATATATTTATTCATTTAATCCTAACAATAGCACAAGGAAGCAGCTATTCTGTCTCCATTCTGATGATGAGAAAGCTGAAGTGGGGAGAATTACATGCCTTAGCCAAGGTCAGGTGTTAGGAAGTTAGCAAGCCCAGATCTGTGTCCAGACATTTCGGATTCACCCTTAATGTTGAACTGCTCCTCTTACTAGAAAACATTCAGCCCAGGTCAGGCCAAGGCAAGAAAAAGCAGCATCTAAGCCAGGAACATACGTGGTTCTGTGAGTAAATGTCAAAACAATGCACCCACACTTACCCCTCGCAGTGTGTATTAAAATTTCTTCCTGGGTGGAATCACAAGAAAATGTAAACAACTATTTCCTCTGGGGAGAGAACGGGGACAGGATGAGAGGAGTGGCTTTTACTTCCTCTTAGGCTGAAGTATTTAAAAATAAGTTATGAGCATCATCACATTCCACCCAAAAATACTTCCAGATCCATCTCTTCCTGGTAAGTGAGTGACAGAGCCATTAGAGAATCAACAATACCAATGTCATCTAATCCCCCAAATTTGCCAGTTATCCTGAAAGTGTCTTGTGGCTGATCTTTCGAAACCAGACCACCCAGGACCACACCTTGCATCTGGTTGTCATGCCCTTCAGTCTGTCTTATTGCAGTGAATCCCATTTTCCTTCTGATCCTGAAATACTAAGAGATGGAGCCAGGAGAGCATCCTTGGGTTTGGGTTTATCAGCTACCTAGTGTGGTGTTCAGCTGAGTCCTTGCCTTGTACTTCTGGAAGTCAGGCCAGGAGTTTGAAATGGAATCAAGTCAGAGGTTTTCCCAGGACCATCCTGAGTCATGGTGTAGCATCACATGATGGGCAAGGGTTGACCACAGTTTCCAGGGCATGTAATTTGTTCCTTGGTGTTGATGTAACATTTCTTTCTTGGATCTGATTCTGGTGGTACTTGGTGGGCTTCTGCTTTTCCATCATCACACACACACACACACATACACACACACACACACACACTCACACACATTCTGTTAAATATAACTGAGATAATCTGATTATTTTCTCATAATTTGCTTGTTTGACTAAAAGTCTTTCCTACTCCAGAGCCGGGCACCGTGGCTCGTGCCTGTAAGCTTCAGCATATGAAGCGGCCGGGGCTAGGGATCATGGTTCAAGTCCCGCTTGGGGCCCGTAGCGAGACCTAGTTCCAAAAAAATAGCTGGGCGTGGTGGCGCGCACCTATAATCCCAGCTACCTGGGAAGCTGAGGCTGGGGATTGCTTGAGTCTGTGGTACCCCGGGCAATGAGAGTCTGCGGTTCCACAGGCAAAAATAGTGAGACCTAGTCTGGAAAAAAAAAATGTGTTTCCTACTCCGCTGTGAGGTAGTAAAGTGAGTGCCCTGAATGGTCTCTTGGTGAATGGGTTTAGAAGTCTCAGCTCAGGCTAGGGCTACTGGGTAGGAGTGTCCTCAGTGGCCAGGGATCATTGCTGACTCAGGAAATAACCTGTGGAACCACAGAACAATGCTACCATGTTGAGGAAAGCTCAGGAAGCACTTAGCTGCAGCTCAGTAATGAGAAAGGAACTTTGCTGGAAGAGGAACTGGTCACTGGAGAGAGAAAGCTGCTTGGCCTTGCTTGGTTCCATGCTGGTTCCACAGCTCTGTCCCTTGAATGACTTAAGGAAAGAGGTGGGCAGGACAGATTAAGGGGGACCGCAGGACCCCCAAACTTGCTATAAAAGGATTCTGCCATTCACCAGTAAAGACAAAGTATACTCTTACTTGTGAAAGATCTTTAATGAAGTGATTGTGTATAGAGAGAGAAAAGAGAAAGGATAGTTTCCCAATTAAACACCCAAAGTTACCTGTCCTCTTGTGCCAAACAGGGTTGTTTTGAAGTCGGGCCACTGAAGCGAAAAGCTTGTTACAAGTCTAAGGCACCTTCTAATGGGGAACCATTGGAAATGGGCAGAATGAGCCAGGTGAACCTGGAGCATAAGGAGCAAGATCAAAGTACAAATCAAGAAAACTGATGCCATTGTCATTCTCCCCATGTGTCTCTAACTCACATGTCTCCTTCTTGTTCTTCAATCCCTGGTTCAAGTCCAAAGTCAAGAAGCAAGCAGGCCCTTCCTCTCCACCTGTCTTTCTGTTTCTCCAAGTGTCTTCCCTTTCTCTGTCTCTTCCTGTGTGTCTCCCCTCAGCTTAGCTCTTCCTCTCATTGGGTGAAGTGAGGAACATGGAACTTTCCTTGTTTATGGAGATATCTCTCTTAACAAGGACCATGGCCTGTGGAGCCACAGTCTTCTTCCCATGAAGGCCTTGGGCCATAACAGTTTCTGCTGTGTGAGGTGGAGTGTAGATGTGTCTAACAAAGCTCAAGTGCTTATGACGTGGGTCAAAGGGTAGTGACCTGGGCAAGGCACATTTTCAGGTCTCCATTCTGCAGATGTAAAAGCTTCTGAAGCCCAGAGAGGTTATTTGCGTGTAGTCCCACTGCAAGTGAATGGTGGGAACAGTATTTTCACTTGGTATTTCTGGCAGCTGATGAGTCATGATATAAACCATGACAGTAGTGCTTGGACCCAGATGTACCTTGTATGCCCAGTCAGAATGGGGCCCTGATCCTGCATGAGACCATTGAGAGCTTTACCAGGTCCCCTCACAGAGCTATTTGCTGGTAAAGTTATGTCCCACAGTGTCTGTTCCCTTTACTCAGCGTGTATGATTGCAGATGTAGCTTAAGTACTTTCTAGGAAAATTGCAAAACATAGCCCATGAGAAGAAGCAATTTCCTGTTTTTCTATTACCTTGACTACTTTGCTTTTGTCCTTTGAAAATTACCCAAAATTGGCCAGCTGACACATCTCTGTTAGAAAATCTTTCAGCCTTTCTTTCAGGAGAACGTTTGGGATATGAGAACCTTAATGCCGAGGTCAGAGGCACCCAGGCTCAGCTAAGGCAGTCCCCAGAACAGATGGAGTGGTTTAATGTGAAAGACCCTGTCTTCCAGAACCAGATCTTCCTCCTCACCTGTATTTTGAGGGAAATGTTGGACTTTTGTAGGGTCCCCATTCAACCATCAGACTTTCTCAGCCAATGCAACAGATCCAAAAGAATCAAAATGAGACCTACCTGTGTTCATCATTTTCAGTCACCAAAAATGAAGATTTTAAGCTCTTCCCTGTGAGATCCACATATAATAGGGTGTATCCTAGTGTAAGGAGAAGGGTGACTGCAGATGATCTACTACAGCAATTGGCTTCAACTGGAATCCCTGTTCTCCCCATTGGGTGACTTGTTAAGAAAGCAACTAACTGACCTGCAAGTGGGCTCTTGGGCTCTGGGGCTCTTGCTTTTTCCATGGGCTACTGAAACTTGTGAACTTTCAACTCCTAAGAGCAGGGCAGGACTAGGCTCAGGTGATTAGAAGGGTCTATTCAGGCCTGTCTCACAAACACATCTGTGTTCACTGTCATGTGCACGGGCACAAGAGGCCCTTTGTGGAACAGAGATGCTGTCACTAAGGCTAGAATGTCTCCGCTGGAACCCTCCCTCACAGCTGAGACTGCTGTGTGTGGCTCAGCTGATACCCAGGGCTGGTAACTCTGAATTCTGCCATCTGCGGAACTGAGAGCTGTACATCCGTTTATAAAACCACAGCATTTAGGGGAATACCCTTTGTCTTCAGTTTCCACGTTGATGTGGTAAGTTATTTCCGTACATACTGACTATACATTATTCTAATAGTATCAGTTATGGTAGCCATCAGCTTGTACATTTGCATTCGAAGTCAGTCCGTCCTTGAGGACAAGGGAGGCCTCATTTCTCCAGAAGATCCCTGTTCAGAGCTGTCCCATTCATCCCTAGCCAGACTGAATCAGTCCCTGTGGCAGTACAGCCAAGCAGCAGCTTTCCCTGCCAAGATGGGGCTCATTTTTCAGAGCACTTTTTTTTGGGGCTTGGGGTGGGATGTGAGATCTCCTTTATTCACTCATGATTTCCATTTGGTAGTGGATGAAGGATGTCACATGTACTGTATTTGTTATTAACTGAGGGTTTTGTGAAGCGACTCTGAGATTCTTTATCAGGAAAGAGGAGTTAGTGATCTGGATGGGAGAGCCTCATTCAGTTGAGGAGCATCCCCCAGGACTGTCCTTCAGAATCGTCCCCAAGAATGGTCTTCCTTTGTTTCCACCAGTCTGAATAGTGACATCATTGCTTCTCCAGAACAAGAAAACCCCAACCTAAACACCATGATGGGCAACTAGTGAAGTTTAGCAAGAAACTGAACAAAAATGTTCTTTTGTTTTGGTATGTTTAAGAAATCAGATTATTAAGATGGAATTGAAGGCATTTCATTGTCATCTAGTTTTATTTCTAGAGAAATAGTTTGGAAAATAAAATTGTGGCAATACACTAAAATGGGGTTTGACTTTTATTTAGAAAGATACACATGTTTTTTATAACTGCAGCATACTTTACTCTTTGTTCATGTAAATTAGAATAGATTTGAGGCAATGTTTTTTGAATGGTTATTTTGTTTTGGTTGACAGTAAATCATAGCAAGCATATTTTGCTTCATGCTGTAGAACTGTTCCAAATGAGCTTATTGTTGCATGTTTAGTGTGTTTTTATATTGTGTGACAAAACAGTGGCTTTACCTTCACCAGCCCTGCACCACCACAGCCTTCTGTTCTGAGTAGCTCCTTGCTGCCTCGCCTGGTTCTTCTGTGAATTGCCTCTATGGCCCTCATTAGCTAGCTTCCTTGTCCTGTTGTATCACTGTAGCTGGAACTTAGCTATCTAGAATTCGTACCTGTTAGGAACCACCCCCCACTTTTTGACTCCCCACCAAAGACCCTAAGAATCAAGTTTAAGTTGGAGGTTTAGGAAGAAGCGGTGTTTAGGTGAGACCTGATGGTTGGTTTTGCTAGAATGAACCTAATGAAGAAGGAAGTAAACTAATACACAATTAAAGTGATTAGCCATTGGTGATGAAAGTGAACTCTTCATCTGTCTGTCTGTCTGTCTGTCTGTCTGTCTGTCTGTCTGTCTGTGCATATATACATCTGTCCATCCAACTGGTATTTACTAGCTGCTCTGCCAAACTTCAGTTATGGTTATCAAGGTGAGAAGACGGACCTGGCCCCTGCCCAAGGTACATACGTTCTGGTATAACCCACGAAACTGCAGGATAGGGGAGGGCCCTGACCCAGCCTAGCAGAGAAGGGCAGTGCTAGAAACCCTGACAGGGAGATTGAGCTCTGAGACCTGAGGAGCCTTTGGGTGGGCTGAGGGAGCCAGCATCCACACAAGCACAGAAGGACAGAGCAGAGAACCTTCTCAGATATTGTTTCCTAACCTTCCAGATGGTGGGCCTTCATCTTATGAAAGTTTCAGAGAAACTGTGAACTTTCTCAGTAAAGGGGGCAAAGGTAGGCACACGTTTAGGCACATGCTCCCAGAGTTTGGCATCTAATTTCTGGGGACACATGGAGCCCTTGATGCATAGAACATCCTGATGTTCATGTAAATCTTTTTTTTTTTTTTAAACCAAAGCACAGCCTGGTTAACAGGCTAAATGTGTAAAGACTCCTTTCCTGGGGGTTTGTTACTTCTGTTAGGAAGTCTCTCCTCATCTTTTTAATAAAACGGTTGTTCCAGGAGCTGCACAAGCATTTGACTATTTCAAGCAAAAAGAAAAAATAAATGACAGCATATGTACTTTTTCCAAGTCAATGTACAGTTTTATTTAAAAACCAGAGATTTCATGGTTACTGTTGAATGTTTGTGCTTCATTTCCCATGATCCTTAATGCTGTCAGATACAGAGTGAAATCCTTAAAAGTTGGGGGAGTTCTTGGTGCACAGATACCCTGGCTTTTGACTCAATGATGGTTTTTCACAGTGCATTTCAATAACCGGTATATCTTTAATATCATGAGTTTCTCTCTTTGAGGCAGTGCAGTTCTGCAGTGACTAAGGCCCTGGTCCTCGGGAAATCTGACCGCTGGCCTTGCACCTGGAGGTATCCTTTATTTTGGTGTTGTGTGGCTTATGTAGTCATGAAACCACATTTGATGTTACTTGATTTTTACATGCAAATATTTGTAAACCTTTCCTATAGAGTGCCTACTTGGACTGTTGTCAAGCCTTGTAGGGTGAAATAGGATGGGATATGATTTGACTGGGTAACTACTGAGCATGAGCCTGTCCTTTTCATATGGTAACTTTGCCTCTTCCCACAGCCACTTCCCCAAGGGTGTCCTCTGAACTGGAGCAGGCCCGGCCCCAAACTAGTGGAGAAGAGGAGCTGCAGCTGCAGCTGGCACTGGCTATGAGCAGAGAAGTAGCTGAGCAGGTCAGTGTCCAGCCACAGCTGCGACTGCAGTGGCTGTTCTTTGTGGGGGTGGGGCTGGTGGGATGTGGCCCATAGGGAGAACAGTGACACCCCAGGCCCTGTCCTGGATGTTTCAAATGTGCTTTCCAGAATGTAAGTGCGTGTTGTCATGAGTATGTTCTTGTTACCTGCTGCCCTGTCAGGAAGGCAGCCTATGCACAGTCACATCCAGGAGTGTTTTTCAGAGAACTCATAACCAAGGGATGAACAAATCAAAGTACTTCAAGAAACACCTTCGCAGATGTGATCATGAGCTGTGGACTCTCTGCGTGAGTTCACTGTCCACAAGCCTCCTTGACACAAGGTGTGTGGGCGCGTGATTGGGTCTGGTCTCCTCTAAGAGCAGGAGCAGGAACACCTGAGCACTGAAGGGAAAAAAGAGCTAGAAGGAAATATTCAAGGAAATGAGAGTACTTATATTTAGTAGAAGGCCAAAGATTTATGTGAGTTGAAGCAGAACGAGGAGGATGGAGTGCTTATATTTAGATGTGTGTGAGTATCAGAAACGTGTGAGTTTCAGTGTTTCTTTTTTTCAGTTTCCATTTCTTGTTAGTAAGCATGCATTTCAAAATGGAGAAGGAGGGAAAGGAGTGATTTCTGTAACCTTTCAAGGTTGCCAACTGTTTGCTTGTCTTCTCTGGCCTTTGGTTAAAAAAGATAAATGAAGTCAGGTACAGCATAGTCTTTTCTCTCACTTAGAAATAATGTTCAAAAACAAATGTTTGGAGTACTTAGATGGAAGCATAAATTAGTTTGACCCAGTATGCTTTGTATTGATTTAACTGGAAATATCCTGAAGCTCAGCAGTAATGAACTGCTTCAGTTATGGCCCATGATCTGCAGTAGGAAACTGTGATCTGCACAGCCATTAAATCTGTTCCTATGGAAGCCTGCCTCTGCTGCTGACAACCTGGAAAGAAGGTGCAAAAATGCAGAGACAGACAGATGACTTGAGCCCATTTTGGTTAATAACTTATCTCTGATTTATTACTTATAAAAAATAATGTATTTTTTTATAGTTAACCATTATATTACGTAAAGGATGAACCAGTCTTTTGCATATGATGACTTTACCTTAAATATAAATGTAGTGAATCATTTATGTTAGAAATCATAGAAGTAACTGTACAGTCATTTTCTGGAAGCATATACAGTGGGAATTGAAATAAGTGATTTTTATCCCTTTTCTAATTCCTTTCTGGGTTGTTGAATTTTTGTGTTTTCTTAAGGTGACATGTTGCTTCTACAGTTACAAAGAAATACAAAGCCATTTCCACTTTGAGAAAAAATACATTTTCAAATAAGTATTCCCTTTCCCCAATTTGGTGGTGCCTGTGCCTTCTGGGTGAGACCCCAAAACCATGCCACACAGGATAGGGGGTGGAGGAATCTCATTAGAGGCCAGAAGACTGTTTTACAAACTGTTTTCAGACCTGCCTTTGAAATAATACATAGTACAGTTTTGCATTTCCTGCCCCTGGCCCCTGTTGCTTTGTTCTGTGTAGTAATGTTATTACAATTAACATCAGCTTCAAGGTCCATTGTCCTCTACAGGAAGAACGCCTCAGGCGGGGTGATGATCTCAGATTGCAGATGGCCCTAGAAGAGAGTAGAAGAGACACAGTTAAGGTTCCAAAAAAGAAAGAGGTAAGTGGTCAGGGGGAAGGTAATGCTTGAGACTGTACTGTAGCTGTTACTGAAGTGTTCCACACCTAACCCACCATGTGAGTGTGACTTTTGCTGTTTTCCTTCTTAACAAGTAATCCTTGGCTTGTGAAGTGAGGGTATAATTAAAAACACATCTGACTATACTGATCGTAGCCTCTCTGAGACCACATGGGAGCAGATGGACACTGGTGAGGGGGGCACAGTTGTCTGATTCACCTTCCAGTACTGGGAGTGCCTCCCCTGTATAAGGAGCATGATAACAGCCTTTCTGATAAGGTTATGAGACTGTTAAATAAGTGTGAAATGCTCCGAAACAATTCCTGGCAGCAGGGTAGGTAAGCCCTCACTAGCACTGGTCTTCATCACTATCACCATCATTACTGTATGCCACATACCCTACTGGGACCTGAAGGTGATCAGGACATGGCTCTGCTCTTTATAAGCTCTTAATCCATTTGGGAGGCAGAACCCTCACACCACAGGGAGCTCTAACACTCTCCCATGTTACACTGTTGCCAGACCCCTGACCACAGCCACATAGCCATAACAGCAGGAGAGAGTGAAGCTCCCAGGAGGAGGGCCCTGCATGATAGCTGGCAGAGTAGGCAAAGTGATTGGGGAGGAACACTTTTCTGGAGGGAAGCTGCAGCCAGGTGTTAGCACAAAGCCCTGAGGACTGTTGGAAACTAGGGGGAGCATTTGGTGGCACATAGTAAATAGGTTGGTGTGACTGGAGCCTGGGCTGTCCTAGGAAGAAGTGATAGGGATTGGGCAGAACTGGGGCAGATGATGGGGCAACTCAATTTTCAAGTTCCTCTTACCCTCTCCTAGAGGGGCAATAATAAGACAGAGTAAGGTAATATTTACGACTGGTATATGGATATTTGCTTTAACTACAGCAAGTAAAACCTATCCCCTTCTCTTTGTCTCAAAAGCACTTATCCCACCCACAGCAGACCACTCTGTTGGATTTAATGGACGCTCTCCCCAACTCAGGCCCTGCTGCCCAGAAAGCAGAGCCCTGGGGCTCATCAGCCTCAGCTAACCAGACCAACCCATGGGGTGGGCCAGCTGCTCCCACCAGTGCTTCGGACTCCTGGCCATCATTTGGTAAAGATCTCTCTTGTTTATCTTCTATGTTCATCTTCTGAGGGGTGGGTGAGGGGTAACAGGGCAGAGCTTCTTGCTCTCAACTGCCAGAAGTAGGAGTCAGTCTGGTCAATGGTAATAGGTGTCTAGGCATCATTGCTCTGGTTTTCATTCAATTTTGAATGGTTTTCTGTTTTGAAAAAGGGAAAACTGATTTCCCCTCTGCTTCCCACATATATCAAAAATGACTTGTCCCTTCTCTGGGACATAGGTTAATTCACTCAGCCACAGATTACACTCAGTACCTCAGATTAAGAAGCTATAATACCTAGCATGAAACATCTAAATCAAGTTGTATAATTAGCTAATGAGAAGGGGATACATTTGCTGCAATTCTTACTTGTTATTTAAGGCAATAACACATCAACTTAATAGACTAAATGAATATTTTAAAGTTCTGTTTAATGTAAAATGTAAGAGAATTTGTGATGGGAGATTTGAAACATGAGTGTGTTTCACATGGCACAATCAGTTTCATGTGTCTGGAGATCTCTAGGGCACATGGTTTTCCTAGTTGCTGGGCATAAGCTTTGGTCTGAGATACTCTCCCTGGATCCTTTGAACCCTGCTGTTATGGCTGATCTGTGTACTGTCGGTATAGAAATTTTGGATTATCTTTGTGACAACCTCTTCGAGTCTGTTTCCCCAAACTGGAAACAGGTTTTGTATTTAGCTAGGTTTCCTGCATGTGTGCTGAAGAGTAGGCTTGATCCTGCCATGCAGGGATCCAAACACAAGACAGGTAATAAGCCTGTCCTTTGGCCTTGGGTACGTGTGGGCAAGATGGGAACACCGGCATGCTAGCGCTGCTTGGGCTGGGCCTCCATGGAGGTTCTTTGGGAGTTTCCTGGGGCAATGCTTAGTTCACAAATCCCATAGGAGGGAGACAGACATCTGCAGGGATCTATAAGGAACAGCATGAGGTGACTAGGCTATGAAGAAGTAAGGGGATTTCCAGCAAAAGGCTCCTCTTGTGAGAGGCATGAGAGCATGCGGTATAGTAGATGCAGGTATGGGAACCTACATCAGAGAGTAGAGTCAATGAGAGAGGAGCGTGGGGAGAGTCCTGGTCACTCAGGGTCTGGCAGCCTTACCAAGTGCATGAACTTGTCCAGAAGGCAGTGTCAGCGCCAGAAGTCCTTGGGCACTGCAGTTGCCTTCATATGTGGAGGCCCAAATCCCTTTGGCAGGAGCCCTGTGGGTCCTTGGACAAACCCCATACCACATGGTCCACAGCTCTCAACCACTGAAGGCCTGCACTAGGGCTGCCAGGGTTCACATGGTCCCTGACATGTGTAGCACCTCTTGGGTGCCCAGGGAGCCTGTGGTAATGTCTTGCTGTCTGTGTGCGGGCATCCAAGGCAGATCTGCTGGAAATGCCCGTGTGGGGCCCCTCCTAGAAAGTGCCTTTGACTTCATGTTCAATTCTGAAAAGCTATTCTTTTTTGATAAGATAGCCACTCTAAGTTATGGATAGACTGTCAATCCCTTTTAGAAATACATAATGGGTCATTAAGGAGAGAACTCAGTGCCTGGAAAAGGATGTGGTCACATTGGATACAGGTGAGTTTACTAAGTTTGAATTATGCAGTCAGTGGATTATTCTAGGGAGGGGCTTGGGAGGGGATTCTAGGGAGGGGATTATTCTAGGGAGGGGATAATTCTAGGGAGGGGATTATTCTAGGCTGGGGGTGGTGGAGAGAGGCAAACTTTTCACTTTATGCCTTTTTATTTTAAAAGCTCTTTGACTTATTTATAGGGGTAAACATAGTCAGAAGAGATAAAATATACATATTTTAAGCGAACAGGTTTGTCTGTTCTTCCTTGGGTGGTAGACCAGCTGTGTCCTGGAGCCAAATGTCTTGGGTGAGCTAGGAGGGACCCAGCCCCACAGGTATTGGGAGTCTCCTGGCAGGTGAGGCAGAACCACCTTCAGCAGTTGGGGTTCTCACTCACCTGTAGGCAGCATCATCCAGGACTGTCCAGAGGTGGGGGTCACAGCTGCAGAGAGGTAGTGGGACAGTGCATGAGAGTGCCACCCACATAGATTAAATCAAGATAAAATCTACCATCTAAAAGTGGGAATTTCAGTGGTTCTTAGCCATTCATATGTTGTGCAACCATCACTATTAATTCCAGGATGTTTCCACTACCCCAGAAAGAAACCCACAGTGCTGTCACTCCCTGCTACTTTTCTCTACCCCATGCCCCCAGTCCCTGGAGATCATCAGCATGCTTTCTGTCTCTAGATTGCCTCTTCTGGACAGTCCACATGAGTGGAATTGTGTGACATGTGACCTTTACGTCTGACTTCTTTCAGCATCTTGTTTTCAGCTCATCTTTGTGGTAGTATCCATACACGTCATTCCTTTATGTGACTAATACTTTACTTTATGACTATACCACATTTTGTTTAATCATTAGCAGTTGATAAACATTTTGAATAGCTTCTGCTTTTTGGCTATTTTGAATCCAATTTAAAATAATTTTTAAAAGATGTTAAATTTTTAATCAAGAACTTGATTGTGCCAGCTGCGGTGGCGCACGGCTGTAATCTCAGCCTAGGACAGGAGGCTGAGACTGGGAATCACTTGAGTCCGCGGGATTAAGACCTGCCTGGGGCAACACAGTGAGGCCTAGTCCCAAAAAATAGCTGGGCATGGTGGTGTGCGGCTATAATCCCGGCTACCTGGGAGGCTGAGGCTGGGGATTGCTTGAGTCTGGGTACCCAGGCAACATAGCAAGACCTAGCCTCAAAAAAAAAAAAAAGAACATGACTGTGGTAACTAAAGTATATCTGCCAGTGGCCACATGTAGAACTGTCCATTTTCTTTCTCTTGTCATCTACCAAACCCAGGCCTGTCTGAGTTCTGATACATTTGACATTTTTCACCAGTGAATTGAAAATAGGCCACCAGGTCCCAGAGAAGTTGGTTTCACTGGATCCACACAGCAAGTCAGGGCAGGCTCAGTGCTTAATGCCCCTTGTCCTGGAATAATTGCAGCTTCCTGTACTGCTAAAAAGCCCTTCTGTGGCTGTTCAGGTCTTGTAAAAGTCACCTGATATTTTGGCATTCAGGAGATAATGTGCTAAAATGTTAGTTTACCTGCTTCCTATTTTTATTTTCTAGGCATAATCATAATATGTTTTTACAGGGTCCAGGTCCTATTGTATATGCAAGTTTGTAAATATATATGGATGTTTTCATTTCACTATATGATGTGCATTTCTAGGCATCATTTGAAACTCTAAACAGCTTGACTGCAATGAAGGTACAGGGCTCTACCACCTCCCTTCAGTCTGCTTGTGCACAGGAAGGTGATTTTGCAGTTCTAGCGCTCTGTTTTCCCTGGCTCTGCAGGAGAGAGGCGTGACCCCAGCTCCTGAATTCACTGGAGTGTAGTAACAGTCCCTTTGCTTACATTTTACCAGACAGCACTGGAGCAGGACTTGGTGGTGGATTTACTAGTTAGGCTCTAATAAATTCCTCTGGTGTATGTTTTCAGGGCCACCCCACAATCCAAGAAAATGTTTGTAAATTATAGAGATTGGAGTGTCATTTCCCAAGCACTGTTAGTTGCACCCTTTAGATGAAAGAAATGCTTTGGCAAGCCACTTCTGTAGTGAGCCCTGCCACTACCAGTTCTTTCCAAGCAGTGCTGGGGGCATCTTGGCCAAGTGGCCTTGGGAGAAAATGCTGAGGACTGAGAAGAGGGAAATTGGATCCTGCCAGGTCAGCGGGGCACTTCCTTCTCTGTTGCAGACACACAAAGCAGCCACCTGGTATGAGAAGGGCACACAGCCTGGTGATTCAGAATGCCTTGGCTGGCTCGGCATTCTCTCTGCCCACCCTCGCACTGCCTGGCCCAGGACATAAGCCATCATCTGCCCAGTAGCAGCAGGTGGTGCTGCTGGTTTATTGGTGACACCTCCTCCCCCCCTACAGTTCAGTTCTGTGACCCTGAGATTGACTGCTTCCCTGTGCCATGAATATTCATACATGAGACTTGGTGAGGGTTGAGTACTCATTCTGAATGGATTCACAGAGGAGGAGGCGGAAGCTGCTTGATCTTTCTGCCCTTAGTTCCATCCTCCTTTCCTCTCATTCACTTGAGCTTTCAACAGGCATTTATTTATTGGGTATGTGGCATGTCCTGGACCCTGTGGAGGACATGGAGGGCAGTACACAGAGGAGCTTTGCAGGGAATCCACTGTCCATTCATGGAGGAGGATGGGTGCTGGGTTCTGTAGTCCTACTGTCAGTAGGCAGTCACTGGGGGCTGCTGTGCCTGGTTCCCTGCTGCCCACTTTCCCACGGGCTAGTTTTTGGTGGCCATCAACACCCATGGGAGGTAGAGGGAATATTATTCCCAAGTTAAGTTTGAAAAACATGAGGTGTCACAGAATATAGCCTCCTATAACCCCTTCACACAGCTCAGAAAGTCATGACCTTCGATAAGCACATAGATCCCCGGCCACCATTCACAGAGTGGAAATGCTGTAGAGGTCATGAAGGCTAAGGAGCATTTCCACAGCCATCTTGCTGGTTTGGGGATGACCAGGTTTGAACAGAATGCATCTTTCTAAAACTTGAAGATGTGATCAACTTTATCCATGTGCATGGCTTGGCTGTTAAGGGAGTAGGGGCTTCCTTCCAGCCAGAGCTTGTTGAAGTCAATGTCATATATCTTCCCAGTGATCGAGGATTTAATTAAGAAGGTGGGATATAGCTGTGCAGTGGATTACCATTCAACCATAAGGAAAGATGAAACGTTACCATTTACAGCAAAGTGGAAGGAGTTCTATGAACCTTATGTATAGTAAAGCCTATCAGAAGAACAAAGAAAAATATTGAACATTTACATAGTGCATGAGTTCACTAAGCAAAATACTTATAAAAGCTAGCAGACATTAATAAAGTGATATTTCTGAGGTTAAGAGGAAAGAGAAAGGGAACGGGTGGGAGGGGTCTAAGAGATCTTGAAAAAATACACAAGTAGCTTGCTGAATTTTCAAGTTCTTGGCCATGCTTTTGTTTTTGTTGCGTAAGCAGATTCTTTAGGGGAAGCAGGACCCATGAGAAATAATTGCAGTTGTCAGAAGAGGCTCTCCAGTAATTTTAGACTGAAGCTGCTGGGCATGGGAGTGGAGAAAGGGAGTGGAGGTGGGGCTCCTTGTGGAAGCCTGGCCTGTGAGTCTGGGATGAAGTCAGCTCAGGATGTTATGTGCTTATGGAGAAGGCATTAAAATTCACACACTGTGCATAGCTTTCTATGTCATAGCATTCATCGTGGAGTGAACTTTCAGAAATATTGCAATACTTTTCACTCTTCGTTACATTGTTATTGGGTGAGGGAGAGGCTTTCTAACTTTAAAACTCAAAAGATCATCTGCTTGCTTCTTCCAGGTAGATTTAAATCCTAATCTCCTGCAGGTGAATGTCTTTACAGACCAGTTACCTTATTATCAAATACCTGCTGCTTGCAAACTCTTAGCTGCAGAGAAAAAAAAAGTCAGAAATTGCATTTTACATCTTACAGCTGCTTGGCCACTGTCTCAAGACACTTTACTTTCAATGTACCTTTTACCGGGCTCTTTCCACCATTTGTAGTCCCATAGTCATCATTTTAAAAGCCAGAACAAAATTTTAAAGTGTAAAGAATTACTTATTTTTAAATTTTTATTTTTTAAATATCTATTTTCAAAATTACTAAATTTTACAGTGATTTCCTGATTATCTATTACAAAAGAAACATATAAGAAAACCCCAGTTACCCAACATTGTCCAGAACCTTCATTCAGTCTCTTAGTCTCTTAGTCCTGTTGACCTTCCTTTAGAGTTCATTAAACATGTGCTTCAAGAGTAGGACATCCTTTTTTGGCATGCTCCAGCTTCCAAGCATGCAGTCAAAAGGCATGATGTGTCTTCTCCTTGCTGTGTCCTCTTCACTTTAGGCAGTAGAAAGAAACTTCAAAGTACAGAAACCAATAGCAGATTCATTAAGGCCTCCCCATGGCCTCTCCAAGAATCCTTAGGCTCATATGAGCACACACACTTGGCTTAGGCACGTGAGTCCACAGGCTTGGGCCTATGGCCTGGCTGCCCACCTCGGCCATGTGGCCTGGACTTATATATATTCTCCTTCTCCCCACGATGTAGACCCCAAAGTTACTAATCAAAAATGGCTGATCCTTGTTCTTTGTTCCAGCTCTCCTTATATTGAATTATTTCCCGTCCTTCCAAGAATAGGTTTGCAAGTTATATTACATTATAGAGAAAAACCTGTTTTTCCTTCTTCCCCCTTCTGTTTTTCTGGAAGGAAATCCTAATGAAGGCCATCCTTATATATTAGCATGTCTTCTTTGCAATTTGCAAATCTATAGTCATAGGAAGGTGACTTCATTTTTAAGTTACCAATATTATTAACATATGCAGGGGCATCCTGTATCAACAAA
Source organism: Uropsilus gracilis (assembly GCA_004024945.1). NCBI lineage: Eukaryota > Metazoa > Chordata > Mammalia > Eulipotyphla > Talpidae > Uropsilus > Uropsilus gracilis. The sequence goes on from PVHY01005263.1 coordinate 47,147, forward strand.
ACAGTTTTGGTGGAAACTAGTGTGTTTTAGACCCTCATTGACTGAGAGAGCTCCTGGTAGAGAAGCAAATCTATTTTTG
>PVHY01005263.1:47325-84882 GCA_004024945.1 Uropsilus gracilis
AGACTAGGTCTCACTATTTTTGCCCATGGAACCTCAGGCTCTCGTTGCCCGGGGTACCACAGCCTGAAGCCATCCCCAGCCTCAGCTTCCCAGGTAGCTGGGATGACAGGCGCGCACCACCACGCCCAGCTATTTTTTTTGGGGGACTAGGTCTCACTAGGTTGCCCTGAGCGGGACTCAAGCCACAATCCTTGGTCCCCGCCAGGCTTCCTAGGCTGCCGCTTACAGGCACGAGCCACCATGCCCGGCTGGATCCTTATTTTGTATTGCCTAGGAAATTCCTATCCTTGAAAACATGACAGATTTCTGTGCTTGTCCTCAGGACTGACTCACTTTATTTCTGGTCACCAATGGCCTGTGTCCCTGTGTGTGCGGTTGCTTATATCAGTGTTTATCTTTGGGCCCAGTGAATGTTAAGCAGGTGTTGCTGTGGTAGAATGAGGACACTCCAGGGACAACCTGTCTATTACAGGAGGCAGGGCTTGAAACATCCCTCCTGTGTCTGTTCATTCAGACTTGTGCATCTGAGCTGGACTGTTATTTTGAGGAGCACTTGACCAGGGCTTGAGCACTCCAGGAGCTCAGTGGCTCTTTGGTCTCCTGGTTTCCTATCCCAACTACTTGTGGGGCTTTTAAAATCCAACTGCCTAGGCCCTCTGTATGTATGGGAATGGGGAAAGAGACAGCATATCAGCATTTTGCCAGAATCCCCCAAGAGAGTTCCAAGGACAGTCACAGTTGAGAACCCTTGGTCTGGTGCTCCCTAAGCTGTGTGGTAAGTAAAATCCTGCTAAATCTAAGGTAATTGTGAACTTTGTCTTGAGATAGGGAGCAACTTTCCTCTGTATATGTTTCTATCACCTGAGTTAGACATTCACCCAGAACCTTTGGGAGAACTGGCCACTGAACTCCAGTGGCGAGAGTTAGGGTAGATTAACTGCAGAGTCCCATCTAGCCTAGAGGTTCTGTGGTTTCTGTAATCCGTTGTTACTTCCCTGTGATCCCTAATTGGTGGTCAAGTGCCTTCCATGTCAAGGTGGGACTGAAGCTTGCAGAGTGAAGTCTGCCCTGGCCTGTTTCCAGTGTATGGCTGGTTGTCATAGTTGCCATGGCAAGACTGGGAAATAGCAGAAGCAGCACACTCCTGTTCCCCTTCCCGATGATCCTTTCCTGCTCACCAGCTAACCTTGCCAGAAGTTAAGAAGGCAGGCAGTTGATGTAGGCTTGAGCTATTCTTTGTGCTGAGTTCATCCTCTTTGACACCCTTCTGTCTGAAGCAGAAACTGCTAAAAACCAGTGGGGAGAGGCCCACTGCTGGAGCCTGAGGCTGAATGTCCCAGGGGACATCCAGAGCCTGGAGAGGGCTCTGGCCTCAGGAGGAAACCTGTGGGTTCTGGAGAGGTGGGCTTGAATTTAGCTCAGTGAGTTCACTGTGAGACCTCCAGTGGGTGAGAACTCATTCCTTCCCAGAGGGCTGTCCTGGCCCAGCATGCTCTTCAGGATGAAGTTCCAGCTTTGCTGGCATGGGAAGCACCTTTTGGATGACCAGCTCTCCAGATGCCCATGTGGTTTACATGACTTTCAGTGATCTTCCTCTTTTTATCTCATCTGCTTGGAACTTTCTAAGGGCATCTCTGAGCACTCACCTGCCTTCCTACAGGTGCCAAGTCGGCAGCCTCTGTGGACCCATGGGGTATGCCCACCGGAGCCAGCACCCACTCTGTCTGTAAGAACTCAGACCCTTGGGCGGCCCCGCAGCAGTCTGCCCCCAGTGCTGGGAAGACAGCTGATGCCTGGGCCGCAGCCTCAGCCACAAAGCCTGTATCCACCTCTGGTGAGATCTTAGTGCCCCAACTTAAGAATCCCTTTGGCCCAGCCGCTGCCCCTTTCCTGGCTTCTTGGTAAGGGCCTATGGGTTTCCCTGCATACTCTGTATCCTTTTCCCCTGCCCCCTTTGTCCCTGATCTCCTGATGCCAAGTTTCCAGTGTGAAAGGTGAGTTCTCCGTACCTGCATGTCCCTCAACAGGAAGCTTCCTGAGGATTCTCTGGGTAGGTGGCCCTATACCTTCAAGTAGTGTCCTACAGGTCCTTATCCAGGAGACACATCTGTGTCTCCACCATTAACCTTTCAGTTGGGGTGGGGGTGGTGGGAGCAGTGCCCTACTCCATGAGTGGGGAGGTCAGGGTTCCTGGCCAGATCCCTTTGCGGTTATCTCCCAACCTGCCAGGTCTCCCCTGTGATGTGGGGTGGACATCTGTCTTCCCTGCCCCTGCTGGCAGAAGCCCCCTCTCTGGCCCACCCCCAGGTTGTAGACTGGGAAGTGGAAGCCAGAAGCCATGACACACCAACCACAGTCACTGGCCTCTTATGTTCTTGCAGGGGCCTTTGATCTCTTCAGTAATTTGAATGGTACAATTAAAGATGACTTTTCTGAATTTGACAACCTCCGAACTTCAAAGAAAACAGGTATGTAAAGGTACAGTGGCTTCTGTAACATTCTGTGCATTTAGTGAGTCCTGTAATTAAAAGAGTAATCAGCTTTCAAAGACTATCAGCTTCATGCATTTATGTTTTGATCTTGGGAGCTGTAAGTGTTGAATTGTGGGAATTTATACATCATCAGTAAAAAGTCATGTGGTTGAGTTTTTCTTTTACCCTCTCCTTGTGTTGGGTCCTGACTTTCCTGTCTCTGTCATCTGTCCCAGCCTTCCTCTACCCTTGGGAACCCATGGTTCCTTGCCCCAGCTTCCACCCCCCCCCAAAGTCTGAGCTGTCATTTCCATTCACCTTCCTTCCTTCTCCCAACTTTCCACTCTTCAGAGGAGCCACCTTTCCTGGACAGTCCCATCTCTGGGCATGGACAAGTCGTGTCTGCCCCTCTTCGTCACCTGAGGTTGTAGTCCCTTCCTGCCCCATTTCAGTGCCCCTGTCCAGGACCCACAGTCAAGTCTCTAGGTCTGGCTCTCCCCCACCCTCATGTCCCTGGTTTGGGAGGGGGTCAGGGTGGGGTACAGAGACTGTGTCTGGAGGGGGAGTGAAGGTCTAGGATGCCTTCCTCACATATCGCTAAGTGGAACTGCGGACAGCCAGGCAGCCTCTGTTCCAGGGCCACACCTCCCAGCCATGTAGAGCAACTTGTCTCCTTTCTCTTTCCTCTCAGCTTCTTCCCTGTGCCCTCCCCACTTCCCTACCATCTCCTTCCACCTCCTCTGCCTTTTCCCTCAGCTGCAGCTACAGGCCTGGCTGGTCCTGGTCTAAGGTACGAGCAGCTTGGCACCTCTGACAACCCCCTTTTCCCCTTTCAGCTCAGGGAACCAGAGGCAACTTAGAATGTGCTGCTTCCTGGGGCCTTTCTTTTGCTGCATTAAAAAGCCAAGATTCGTGTCTTCTCCACAGGCCAAAGTACAACCTAACTGTCCTTGCCCCACCCTCTGTGCCTCAGTGAGAAGGCAGACATTGTCTGTGGACTAGCAGAATATTTACCCCCAACTCTAGAAGTTTTCCCACTGTGAAAAATTTGGGGAAGTTTTTGGAAGAAAAGTGAAAATTAGCTATGATCCTGCCACCTGACCTTAGCCACTGTTACCTCCTAACTTTCTCTGAGTTCTTAAAGTCTTTTTGTTACTCAGCTCATACTGTCAAGAGTTGAATCTTGCCCCCTCCCCTGACTTCTGTGGATTACAGATTGAAAACATTTTCTTATATCATTAAAAAAATTTTTAGAAAATTTTTCATAGCTATGTAGTATTTTTGTGTAGAGCTCAGTAATAATTTGTTTCATCATTAATTTTGGGGAGGACATTTTAGGTTGATTTCAAGTTCTGCTAAAGTAAATAATGCTGTGGTGAACATCTGTGTGTACATCCCTGTTCACATTTTGCATTATTTCCTGAGATTGGAGTCCTAGAAATGGGATTACTGAGTGGAGAGTATGACCATTTTTAAGAACCTCTCTACCCACTGCCATGTTGCATCTTGGCAAAGCAACCATATTCCTTCCGGCCTATCTTAGCACACCCTCTATTGGCTGAATTTAAAATAAAAATGCTTTCTTATTCTCAAGAAATTCATGTTCATTGCAGAATATTTAGAAAATGAAAATATAAAAAAGGTCACTCACTATCCAGCCACCAGCCCAAATAGCCTAATACTTTTGGAGGCTGGTACTGTTCATACTGATTTGTTCCCTGCTTTTCTCGCTTAATACAGTTCTGCTTCCTCATTGACTCTCCTATCAGTGCATTTTGGGGGTTGGTTGTATGAACAGTAGGTTCTGTAAATTACCCTCTAGTTGACTATCTCCGGCTTGGGGATACTGGAAACTATACTGCAATGAACATCCCATCCTCTGTGCAGCGTGGGGGTCCCCTGGGAATCTTGCATCTGGGATGTCAGTGTTCTGCTCTGGATGCTCTGGGGTTGCCAGCATTGCATGCACCAGACTTGGGCCCCCCTTGCACGCTCACCAGTGCTGTGTATCCTTGTCTTTTAGCTGATAAGGTGGCCTCTCCGCCACCCCAAAACAATGGAACTACAAGCCCTGACCCTTTTGAGTCTCAGCCCTTGACCGCCACCTCAAGCAAGTCCAGCAGTGCCCGGAAAACACCCGAGTCCTTCCTGGGCCCCAATGCGGCTCTGGTGAACCTGGACTCGCTGGTAACCAGGCCAGCCCCACCGGCCCAGTCCCTCAACCCCTTCCTGGCACCAGGTATGCTCACTTCCTCTGACTTTCTGCTGCTCATATGAATGAGTGAATTGCAGGTCTCTGGACCTGTGCCTCTTGGTGGCATGTTCCACTAATGATCCACAGTTGGGCGCCATGCTGTGGGGCATTTGTCCCTGGGGCTGGGAGGGGTGGAGCCAGTCCTGGACCCATATGTCTTCTCCAGAGCCTGGCGGTAAGGTGGGAAAGTGCTGTTCAGTAGGGTGGGGAGGTATAAAACAGCCCCTCTCCTTTTGGTTGAGATCCCCAGGCAGAAGCTGCCCTGACGTGGTGTCTCTGGCCAACAAGACCCTTCAGCAAACCCCAGTTCTTAGTCAGTTGGAGGAGAGTGGTGCTGGGATAAGGAAGAAGCAGTGTTTTGCTGCTTAACATGCCCCTTTGTGGGGGGTCATGCTGCAGGGACCCAAAAGACCCTCGCTTCATCCCTGGTACTGGATTCTGTATTTCCCAGTGAGGGGAATCCTGTCCTTTCCCATCCTACCCTCCAAACTACTCCCAAATCCCTCCTCCCTGATGATGAGGTTTGTCTAAAATCCAGTGGGATGCAGGATGAACCCTATGGTCTTGCTTTCATGTCCAGGGCCACTGTGGTCCACCCCACCTTCTTCCCTTTCTCTTCCTGTGTACACAGACCAGACCCTCAGCTGCACCACTGATAACACACCTCACACACATCATCAGCACCTGCCTGAAATGCCCACCCTTCTCTTTTTAGTGGGAAACTAAGTTTATCCTTCAACAGCTAGCTCAGATAACACTCTTCTAGGAAGCCTTCCTTCTTCCCTACAGCTTTCCCAGCGAAGCCCCATGGCCAAGATTATATCATGTTCAAAGTGTTCGGCCTCAGACTTAGTCCCTAAAGGGAACAGATACCTGGCCCATAGCCCGTGATCGGCCCCTGTAGAGAAGAAAGACACAGGCCTTATAAAGGAGTTGTGGTTGGGGGTTCTAAACCAGAAATAGGGTCGTGAAGTATACCTGGGTCAATACTGTGTCCTACGGTGCCAACAGGGCAAGGACGTGGTTGTTCTTATGGCTCCTTGCTCCTCTGGACTTGGTGACATTGTTTTAATTAGCCACTGCTCCTTTGGCTCTCTCCCCAGGTGCAGCCACGACTTCAGCCCCCGTCAACCCCTTCCAGGTGAACCAGCCCCAGCCACTGACCCTCAACCAGCTTCGAGGAAGTCCTGTACTGGGAGCCAGTGCATCCTTTGGGCCTGGCCCAGGTGTGGAGCCTGTGCCTATGACCTCCATGACCTCCACAGCCTCACACCAGGCTCTGGGGGCCAGTGGTTCCTCCTTGACGCCCTTGGGCCCCACCACAATGAACATGGTGGGCAGTGTGGGTATCTCCCCCTCGGCTGCTCAGGCAACTGGCACAACCAACCCTTTCCTTCTCTAGTGCTTGGACCTGGGCGCCCCCCCCCCCCAGTAGAGCGAATGCCCAGGGCATGTGCCCGAGGATGCCGAGCAGGGACTCTTTGTTTGTGGAATGGTGTCTTAGAGTTGGGAGGGGGATGTTAGGGCTTTCTCGATCTGGTTTCCTGATAAAAAGGGTTGTCTTTACAGCCCTGACCCTCAGGTTCTGTGCCTAGCTTGTTGAGACAGTAGACACAGCAGGCCAGTCTCCTGAGGTAAGGACTGTCCCCCAGCTTACATCGCACTGGAGGGCTTCTGACCCAGCCTGGCCACCCTCTCCACCTCTCCGTAGCTTGGGTCCTGGCTCCCATGGGAATTGGTTGGCTCTCCGTGGCCTTTGGATAAGGAGGGCAAGGGTCAGTATTGCCCTTGCCCCAACCTCAGCCCTCTGGGACACTGCCTCGCCCAGGACTTGGGACGGTCACCTCATCTTTACCCCTAGCCCTAGCAACATCCTAGGCAGTCCCAAGTATGGATAGAAAGAAGTCTCAGCTCCATTAGACAGTAATCTTTTGGGGAAGTGGTTGTGCATATTTTATTTTTCTTTGACTCGTGTGAGTTCAAAGTTAACACCACCACCGTGGAACAACTCTTGAATTAAATCCACTAGAGCAAGCTTTAAACTAATCTGAGCATAACCCTGCCACGTGGCTCTATGCTTGTATACGTTTGCACATATATTGTTTAGTACAGTTTTCATATTTGAGTTTGCAGAATTATCTAATAGTCTTTTTTTGGCTAATATTTTTATAACGTGGTTCTTATTTAACTGTCTAGTTTTGATAGAATTTACCAGGTCTGGCTGAATTAAGATATTGGCACTTGTCATGTTAGTGGTTTAAATCTTATTTATGGTTTTTAACTCTGTAAGAAAATTTAAAAAGGAAGAGACAAAAAAATGCCTTATGGAAAAACTAAAGCAAATTCTTTATAGGGAAAAAATACGGGAATTTGATTACACATAAAAGATAATGTTTATTTAAAAAAAAAAAAAACTACAACAGCAACAAAAAATCCTAGCCTCCAGTTGCCTTTTCCTTTCTTTAACTACCCCTTCTTTGTGAATCACCATAATGATTAGCTCTCTGCCTTTTTTGGCTAGGTCCTAAGAGAGAGGCTATTTTTCTTACTGATATACCAACATCAAGAAAGTTTAAAAGAAAATCTAATGTATGAATGTGACTCATCAGTTTTTATTGGCTAACTCCTTTTTGTAACTTGAAGGCATGCACAGCATTAACAGGGACTTCCATTTGCAGTGGAAATCTGAGATGGAAGCATCATCTGGAACCTTGTGTGTCTGTGATCTCTGTCTTAGTCCATGCTCAGGTGAAGATGGGGACAGTGTGGAAATGGCAGCCGTCTGGGGACAGACCCTGGCTCCTGGGGGGATGGCCAGCCGCCATACTCAACCAGGGTGTGGGGCCAGGGCTGGCCCACCTGCTAACTCCAGATACATGTTACAGATTTTCAAGTAATCTTTTATTTTGGAGAGGAAGGGACAAAAGCATTCTCACACAGTAGATTTTTTAACAAACAGGCACTAATATCTCCCTTTCCCAACCTCCTGCTTTCGTCTCCCTACCCACCATTTAAAGTATTGTCATGAAGTAATGACCAGAAGACTTGCTTTCCCCCCAGGGAAAGGACATGTGCCCTGAATCCCGTGTCAGTCAGCTTGCCTGACTGGTGTTTCAGTCTTACTTTCCACTGTGGACTTCTCAACTCTCGCTCCACTGGCAGCCACCCACCTGGCGCAGCCTCCCTCCATGTACCCCTTTGGTTCTAGGAGGAGATCTGACCCTAGCACTGGGCCCAGGAGAAGTGTAAAATGCCAGAGGTGTGCAGGCTGATTTAGAAATGCCCACTCAGGCCACTCTTCTGTCAAAAAGTTCAAAGCTGCTGTTCTCCTGCTCCTTGCCTTCCCCCAAGGCTGTCCCAAGAGCTCCTGACAGCCATTCTTCTGCCAGGACTAGAGAGCTGGAGCTGAACTGAGGGTCTCCTAAGTCATTTCAGAGGCTGTGTCTGGTCTCTGGCCTGGGGGAGGCTGGAGGCAGGGGGGACAGGGGCAGGATGCTTCCCAGGAAGGTGCTTTCCCTCACTTGGTGCGTGCCTGGACCACCTCACAGTTCATAGACCAAATTCACCTATTGGGGTCAGTGATTCTTTTCTAACAGACAAGAGCCCTTCCTGACATGACTCTGAGGCCCCAACGATACAGCCACAGCCATCGAGTCCCAAGAACACTCCAGCCTTGCTGCCCAGCACAGGCCCATCCCCTGGCGCCTTGTCACTGTTGCCCGCTGCACTGATCATGAAGCCACCGGCTGCTGCCACAGATGTTGCACACATGCCATCCTACTCCCTCCTGACTGGCACCGGGGTAGGAGATATCATCCAGCCGTTTTCTCAGTCCTAGGGGCCGGTGGCTGGTTTTGAACTTGTGTTGACTATTGATACTTATTTACTGTATAAATATAATTTATCATTTGTACCATGATGCGGTTTCTGGCTGTGTCCTTTCCCCACCCACAACTTTGTCAATCCGACCACACAAGAGGACTGAGTAGGCAAGGGAGCCAGTTCCTGCCCAGGACCCAGCTCAGCCTGAGGTTAATGAGACCGCTGACATGGCCCTCTGCCAAGCAGGTTGGGTACCACTCTATGCCTCTGAATATCAAGGAAGGACAGGGCTGGAAGGCAGCCCTGGGACACTGCAATGGTGGTCTGCAAAGGTGTGGTGGTGGACGTGATGGCCATAGTCCTCTGCCTCTTGCCAAGTCCTCAGTGGCAGCACTGTACCACCTGTGGACGGGTCCTACCCACAAGACACTCATACAGAGGGCTGTGACAGCATGTCCGTTCCAGAGTTGCAGGCAAGGCCCACTGAGCTCATCTGCTGCCACATGCATGGCCCCAAAAGAGCTGCCCCTTGAGAAGCTGTCCTGGGATAGTTGTAGTCATTGGCTCTTGGGTGAAATGGCAGCTTTATAGCTGATGGTACAGAGGGGCTGACTGTTTTCAGTAGATATGGAAGAGGCTTTCTGTGGGAAAGGTAGGGACTAGAGGCTAGAGGGAGATTCAGATGGAAAGGTCACAGGGGTAAATATACAGCTTCCTTGGTGAGGCCCCGAGTTTCCGCGACTCTGCTCTGGGGCTGCCCTGCACCTCCATCTTTTCTGTGCTGACAACCTAACCTCAGAGCCCACTTGGAGCAGCTGGGATGCCACTTTCAAGGACAGATGAGAGCACACTAGGTTGCACTGTGGTAACAACAGTATCTCAGTAGCTTAACAACACAGGTTCATTGTCACAATTTAATGCCTTTGGGCAGCTGTCCAAGCAGATCAGGAGCCCTGGCTGTTGTCATTTGTGACACTGCCTCCTTCAGCGTGGTCCAGGAGGTTACCAGGGAAGGGAATGGGCAAATGGAATGACACTGCCCAGAATAGCTTGACAAAAACAAGGTAGTCATGCCTCTGGTGGACACATGGCAGTGTAATGGCCTGATAATCAGGATAGAAAAGGAGGAGCCAGGCACGGTGGCTCGTGCTTGTAAGCTTCAGCCTATGAAGCGGCCGGGGCAGAGAACTAACTCGCAGTTCGAGTTCCGCCTGGGGCCCGTAGCGAGACCTAGCTCCAAAAAAATATCTGGGTGTGGTGGCGCGCGCCTGTAATCTCAGCTACCTGGGAAGCTGAGGCTGGGGATTGCTTGAGTCTGTGGTACCCCGGGCAATGAGAGCCTGCGGTTCCATAGGCAAAAATAGGAAGACCTAGTCTCCAAAAAAAAAAAAAAGAAAAAAGGAGGAAATGCTAATGAAGGGCAAACCCTATGTGGGATGTGGGAGCAAAAATACACTGCCTACTAGGCTGCAGGGGACAGTGGGCTTCAGTGAAGGCCAGGGATTGAGGGAACTTTGCATTCAGAGGCTCAGAATAGTCAGGAATTTTGCTGATGGTAGATCCTGAGTTCCAAAACAGTGATTTGGAGGCAGAGGATAAGGTACTGTGAGCAGTCTAAACTGCTGCTGTTGCTGCTGAGACTAAGTGAGAGTTCATGTGGCCTGTTAGAGCAACTCCAGTTGCAGCCAGGGGTAATGAAACTGACATTCTTCAGGCTGGAGGATGGGCACCTGCCAGGAGCCTGGGAACAGGCATCTGTCTTCTCTTAGGTCCTGCTGAGGTACTATGCAGGCTGTGAGGAGAGGGCTATAGCTGTGTCCATGCCCCTAGTGCTGCAGGGTATGTGCAAGTTAATGAGGAGCCCTTGCTTGGAGGTGAGGCAGGGAGGGAGACCCCACCACAGACGAGTCCTGAGGACTGTGCTGAGGTGGCTTGGTTTGCCTTCCTCTCCTGCTGGGATTTGCTGGAAAGCTGCTTTTACTACTTTCCCATCTCTGGAAGTAAAGTTTTCAGGCCACCTCTGGGCTGCAGAAGTGGGGAGCAGGAGGAAGGAACGGGGGGCCTCTCCATGCAGCTTTGCTAACAGCACTCTTCTTGCTGAGGGAGGTCAGGTCTTGGAGTGTAGCTAGCACAAGCGATTGTGTTGGAGGCTTTGGGAAAGAGTTACACAGTTGTGAGAGCCAGGCTAGGCCCAAGCTCTCATCCTGGATGGCTGTCCTGGCATGCAGAGGGCCACTTACCCCCTGGGCAGTTGCCCTTGCAGGGCTGGAGTAAACCCCTCTGGCCAGCAGATGCAGGGAGGGAACTGGCTCCGTGAGGGGAGAGGAGGCATTGCTAAGATCAGGCACCGTGAAAAGGTGACGCTTTATTGTATAAAAGTATCCCACTCCTGCCCCTGCCCCACCGCTCAGGCAGCACAGTTCCTGTGTTCTCTGAGAACTGCTTGGTCTGCTCAACTGCGTGGCCAGACTTGGTCGTGGAGGGACTGATACCTTCATTGGGGGAGGCCCTGTGGTAGGCTGGGCCCCAGGGTGCTCTGTGTGTCCTGCGGCCCAGTGTCATAACCCAGCTTCCTCATGTCCTTGGTCACCACGTTGAAGAGGAGAGTGACAAAGCCCTGGGAGCGTACTCGGGTCACTGGGGACAGAAGGGCAATATCAGCCAGGCTGGGGCAGAGAATGATTCAAGCTGCTCTGGGAATCTGCCAACAGTGCCTGGCCTGCACCCCTCACTGGGAGCTGAAGGGACTGCAGGGGGACAGGCAGACGTAGCAAAGACTCTGCTCCAACCAGGATCAATCACATCCAGGAGGTACTCTGGGAAGACCCCTGGGCTCTGCTCTAGAAGCACCAGCGCCCAGGTCCGTCCCTGGCATCCACACCATGTGTTTCCTGGGGGCCCCCCTCGACCCTCCCAGGCTCCAGTCATGGGGTTGAGGTGGAGTGAATCAAAAGCTTTACCTTCCCGGCCTTCACCCTGAGCTACCACCTTGGGGTCCGTGTACTCAGGCCGCCGTCCCATGAACCAGCTGGAAAGACAGGAGAGCAGAGTCATCAGGTCGGCCTGGGGATCGCCAGATAGGAGACATCAGCCCTCTCCTTGTTCTAGAAACCAGCAGTGTCCACCCCCCCCCCCCGGCCCCCGGCCACCAAACCCTCCCCAGGACCAGCCTCTAAAGCCATCTAAAAGGTAAGGTAGTCCATGGCATTGATGTACTAGGTTGTGGCCCATGGGGGCCTGGGGCTCCCAGCAAGCTGAGGTGCCCTGCGTCTGGGTGCCAGGCTTTCCTATTGGTCTCCACAGTGTTGTTCACTGGAATGAATGAAAGCTAAGGGAGACATGGAGCTGGGATGTGGGGCACAGCCTGAACCCAGGTGGAAATCCCAGAAAGGTAACTGGCTGGGGGAGGGGGTTGGAGGAGGGGGCTGGAAAACAGTAACCTGCCTGGGAAGGAGGGCCCTACTCTATAGAGTCTGGCAACCATCCTTAGAGTGGGAGAGGGGCTATATTTGGTTCCCTCCCTTCCTCTTAGTAGCGCAGAATTTAGGATAAGTCATTTCCTATCTCTACATCTCCATTTTCTCAAATGTAATGGGGATAATGATACCTCCTTCAAGGGGCTCTGAGGAAAGCATTTTGTCAACTGCCTATTAAGACATTTATTAACCCTATGATTTACAATTCTGGCTCTGGGACACAGCTGCCCTAGGATGTGCCAGCTCTGTAGCACAGCAGACACAATCATCTAACCCCATAGTTACCCTGAAGGGGCTGCAGTACTCAGCACTAGTGCCCTGACACATCACCTGAGACCCGCCCTTCACAGGAGCCTTGCTCTGTAAAGCCCCAGCTCACAGAGGCTAAGAAAATCCAGAGACTTTTATCTGGGCCACATTAAGGCAGCAGTGGAACTAGAAGTGGCAGAGGACCAAGCCAGGGTAACTTTTCCCAGAGCAGTAGCCTTGCCTCTGAACACCCATTGGAGCTGGGAACAGACAGGTACACCATTCTGGCCAGAAACCCAGGAAGACCTAGTGGCCCCCTGAGCATGGGAAGAGTCAGGTACTGAGTCACCTGGAGTTCCTGCATTCTCGAAGAGGCCCTTCTGCTGCACGGCAGCTCCTGAGTGGGGATCCTTGTCTGCCTTCTGTGAAGTAACTGACCCACAGGGGCCAGACTCCAGATGGATAAAGCCAACCTCAGACAGAAATGCCCATGGCCCAGCCCGTGCTGGTTTAGCAGGCCCCTAGCAGTGACCTCTGAGGCAGGTACCAGGGCCCGCCCATGCTGCTAAGGAAACAAACTGGCAGCTCACACTGCGGGGAAGGGAATAACCTCATCTGTCTGTAGGCAGTGTGCAGAGGCAAAGCAGCACCCTGGCTAAATGACTGCCAGGGGACAGGGACCCAGATCTAGCTAGGGGCTGGGTGGGTTCCAGCTTACCTCACTATGCCTCCATTTCTCCACCTGGAGTGAGAAATGAGACAGAAGGAGCAGCCACCTTGAGCATGGCACACCCCAAGTGTGGGTCTGCTGTGGACACTGCATTTCTCTTAGAGTCTATGAGGATGGTTTCCTTATCTGACAGGACTGGGAGGGAAGAAGCAGACCATTCAGAGGACAATGTTCCAGGCAGCAACCAAAGGCAAGGAAGGAGCCAGTGGGCCAGAGGAATCAGGCAGGTGGGAGTGAGTGAGAGCAAGAGGCTAACAGGACTCAGCACATCCTGGTGGTGGTAATTCCAAGCATGGAGCCAGGCTGAGTAGTCTCTAAAGCTAGGTTTGGGGAAAGCATTCCTGTTGCTCTTGTTGACTAGAAGTGACACTGAATAATGGCCCCAAAGATACCAGGTCCCAGACCCGGGGGTCTGTGTGTGTGTGACCTTATTTAGAAAAAGAATCTTTGTACTTGTGATTAATATGAGAGTCTTAACATGAGAAGGTCATCTTGGATCACCAGGCTGTGCCCCAACTGCCATCATCAGTGTCCTCATGAGAGGGAGGCAGGAGTGAGGTGGCAGGAGCCCATGAAGGTGCTGCTGTAGTAGCTGGAAGAGGCAGAGACAGTCGCCTAGAGCCTAAGGGGGTGTGGGCAGGCCAGTTGGGATGAGGAAGGATGGATGAAGGAGGCCTCAGGAGAGCAGAGAAAGCCACTGGGAGATGTGGGAAGAGAGGGAGGCAGGGTCGGTGCCTCCAGGGCACTGGCCTGAGCGTGGGAGCTGCTGGACCCAGTAACGTGATGGCCTCCACTGGCCCCAGGTGTGGAAAATTGTATCTACCAAACCACCTTCGCTAATTAGATATTGGCCCAGTTTCTGTAACCCAAGCACATACCACTTTATCCAGTTGAGAGCACCTCTGAGGGTAGATGACAGCCCTCTGCATGAGCTACTAGTCCTCAGGTGCTGACAAAAACCTTGCTTGCTGGGCAAGCATTAAAGCCTAAAGTTTTCAGCAACAGACTCTCAAGAAAGCTCGGGTGGGGCTGTAGGATGCAGAGCAGCGTGAACATGCCAACCAGGATGGCCTTGTGGACATCAGAGTTCACAATCTTCCCTATGCCTTGGACAGTTGCTGCTCCTTGCTTCCCTAACAGCCCCCTGGGGAAGATATTGTCCCCTCTAGTTTACATTAGCCCAGGGCATCATGGTAGCTCCCAGAGTAGCTTCTAGGGGCAGTGGGTGCGCAGATTGTCCCCATATCAGGTCTCAAAACTCAGGTCTAACACTGTCCTTCCACGTAGCAGGGCTCTGGTCAGGTACCATCCCTGATACCAGACAGGCTTACAAGCAGCTGCTTGTCATAGCGACTTATCATAGCGACTGGGGACCCAGGTGATGGGTCCTCTGTTTCCCCTCCTGGTTGTGAAGGATTGGCTCAGGGTTTATTCCTGGCTGACCTGCTAGGGAGTAGCAGATGCTTACCGATCAGCTGAACTGACAAGGATTTATCCTCCAATACTAAGTCAGTAATCTGGGCCTCTGCTGGCACTTCAAGCAAATGCCTCAATGGGCAAAAAGTTTCCAGCTCAGTCTCATGCCCATGAGTACTCCCTGTCCGCCTGAAGATATCTCCCCACCACATTCCCTCTTGCTCATCACCTATGTTTCATACCCACCTCCTAGTTCCTAACATAGCTCATATTCTCCTCTGGGTCTTGCATATGCTGTTCCTGTGCCTGGAACATTCTCCCCTTGGATATTCCACAGTGGTCCTTTACCTCCACTCTGCTCAGATGCCACCTCCTCTGAGGCTCCCACATGTGAAGTCATTTATTAACTGACAGAAGACATTAGCATTTCCCCATTTGATAAGTTTTCCCTCCACTCCATCTGACAATAAAAATGGCAGAGTAAAACTGTGACCTTATGTTGCTGGAACAGAGCCTGAGGGAAGCCTGTGACCCTCAGCAGTGTCAGCTATGTGGAAACAGGACATGTTCCATTTGTTCCCCAAGACTCAGAGTAGTTAAAGATTAAAGGTTACCTGGCACAGTGCGTTGGGGAGGGGGTAGGATGGGGGTGCAGTGCTAGGGGGTGGGGAGGGGGTGGGGAGGCCCCTCCACTCCCTCTACCCAAGTTAGAATCAGGGGCCAGGGGTTAGAAGTAGAAAGCTTACCTTGTAAACTTCTGCAATTTAGATGTAGATTCTGGGACAAACATGGGGATAGTCCTTTTGTGTCTGAAATAAATGCCACAGAGGTGCTGAGTAACAAAGCTGTGTGGAGGACCCTCAAATTAATGAAAATGGAACTACCATTTGACACAGCAATTGCTCTCTTGGGAATCTACCCGAAGGAGACCTCAATGTGGGTACAAAGGGACACCTGTGCTTGGATGTTTACTGCAGCACTATAATTGCAAGGACTTGGAAGCCACCTAAATGTCCCAAAACAGATGACTGGATGAAAAAGATGTGGTAATATCCACAATGGAATATTACTCACCAATTAAAAATGACAAATTTCATGATTTTATGGTAACATGGATGTTCTTAGAAGAAATATTAGCAGAAACAAGTCAAAAAGAAAAAGACAGAAACCAAATGGTTTCACTAACATATGGGATATAGGAAAAAAATAAAAACCATGAGGAAAAGTCAAAACAAGCTAACAATCAGCTGAAGTACACAACTCAGGGTGGAGGGGAGAAGTTGGGAATGGTCAGGGAGGGTGGGGGGGTGTCCCTGGGATTACAAAGATATAAAATTTATGTATAAATAAATTATTAAAAAACTAGAGAAATGATAGAATGTTCTGAGTCTCAAGTAGGCAGAGACACTCACAGATCAGGTTGATGCTAAATCAGAGCCAAGGCCAACCAATCCAACCTGCACTGCTGTGTCCAGACTTAGGGCTAAGCTCAGGGAGAGGTTGGTGGACAATCAGCCTGAGACACAGAGTGGAAGAGCTGAGTCCCACCAGTCTTGTTTCTTTTAAGGGTCAGGAGAATGCTGAGGATTGCCAAAAATCAAATCTGGGTTTCACTCCCACTCTGTGCTCCAGAAGCCCTGTTCTTCTCCAGATGTCCAAATCCTGCCATCTCTGAGACCTACTTTGGATGCCTTCCTCCAGAAGAAAGCTCCTATTAATTCCCTGCACCTCACCCCTCCTTGGTCACCTGCCTTAGGTACAGCCCACACCCTAAGTACATTCCCAGCCTGAGTCCAGGTTGGAGAAAGAGATGAAGTTTGTCCCAGGGAACTGGTTCCCAGGCCAGCGAGGCACGGTGAAGACAGGACCTACCGACCAGGTGAGAATGGCACGTGTACTGCCCCATATCCTCGGACCACATCATTCCCAAATACATCGGGTCCATACACGCTGAGCACGATCTGGGGCCCTTGGGAAGGAAAAATCAGGGGGTTAGGTTTGGGCAAAGTTGGAGAAAAGGACAGGGCAAAGAGCAGAGAGGACATTACTCAAAGCCTGGAGTGGTGGACAGGAGCTGACATGGGATTCCCCCTCTGTAACACAGGCTTCTGCAGACCCATGATCCAAGGGGGTTGGAGAACCTGCTGGATAGGGAGTCACAGATTCTGCCATTTGACAAGCACAGGACATGTTTCTGACCCAGCAGTGGGCAAAACAAAGGGCTGCTCTTGGAAGGGAGCTTCCTTCTGGTGAAATAGTCAGATTCAAATGTGAGCTGCTAGGACTCAGGCCAGAGAGTTCATTTGGAGACATCATCATGGTGGGAGAGGGGGAGGGAGAAGGGGAGAGGGAGAGGGCACCTGCCTCCCCTCACCTCCTAAGAAATGGACAATGACACCCCATACCAGTCAACATCAAGGCAGTCAGGTTCTCCAGTACATTCGCTGTCTGGATGTCAGGGAGAGATCATCAACCCAGTGATAAGAGGTGAGGCCCAGGCTACCAGGCTCTGATCCCATACCCCCTGGGCTCCCTAACCATCCCCTCTTTATGCCCTCAGGTTCCACTTGGCTAGACTCTAAGTAATGCCTGGCATGCAAATGAGTGCTCGGTAGGTGGTAGGGAGAGGCCCATGCTCTTCTAGTCACTGCTCCCAAAGGCAACCACTATTCTGATTTTATGCATCACTGCCAAAGAATGCATCCAAGCATGCTACTTTGTAAACAGCCGTTATCAGATTAAAAGTTTCTATTTCTCCTCTGCTAAGTGTTTCTCATCAGTGGATGTTGAACTTTACCATGTTTTCTTCACTTAGGAGATGATCATAACTTTTCTTCTTTTTCATGTGAATCACATAGGTTGATTTGGGGTGTTATACGAACTTGGGATTTCTGAAATAAACTCTACTTGCTGCTGATTTATATTATCCTTTTCATATCCTGCTAGAACCAGCTTGTGAATACCTTGTTTGGATTGTTGCAACCAAGTTCAAGGTCTGTTATGTTCAGGAATGGGGCTGCAGCCCTAGTAAGGCTTGTCTGCCTCTGCTGCTCCCTCATTCTCTGGGCACAGCTCTCTGAGGTACCAACCTACATGGCAGGGGTTTTCATGACTCTTGGACCCCAGCCCAGAGAGGCTGTCGAAATCTTGCTCAGCCTCTCAATCACCCCTGCTGGACCCAGCAAATACTCCCAGGGCAATGTGGTTGGGTCATATCTCTCCATTTGGTTTTCTCCTAGATCTGGTAAATCTCCATGACTTTGCTAGTTCTCTCGTGACTTTAAGTAAATTGCTTTTTAATATTTTATTCACCTCTCCCATCTGTCCTGAGCAAGAAGAGGTTGGTCCATTTTCTAGTGCCTTGGTCCAGGAAGCCTATGGAAGTCTCACTTATGAAAGCAGAAGGGCAGGCCCTGCCCAGAAAGGAGACCAAGCAGCTTCTGCTTCAAACCCTTTTCACCCAGGTAGCCTGAGCCCAGACTACATGCAGACAAACCCAGGTTAAAAAATGAGATGGATTTGAAAACAAACTCATGCTCAGTTACTAGATGTAAAGCTTAAGGCGAGAGATATTACTTTTTGAGTCTCAGCTTCCTAATATGGAAAAAGACATGGAGAGAAATCTGTCCACCAGGTAAGATTAGGAAGCTTGGACAAGTTACATAGCTCCTACAGCGCTAATCCCAAGCTTTTGCATAGTAGGTGCTTATTAAGTGACAGTGAACAACTAGAATGGTTAAGAACTACCAGATAAGGTAGAAGGTAAATACTACAAGTCAGGAAGGTTTTGGGAAGGTGGACAGAAGTAGGATGTGGGAAGGGTGTCCCACGCAGAGGGAACACCATGCATCAAAGTTCCGAGGAGGAGACTTGCACAGGAGGCCAGGTGGCTTAGATGCTGGAGTGGAATACTTGATGGAAAGGTAAGAGACACTAGGTCAAATCGCTATAGCTGCAGCTACCACACACTGTCCTTCACAGATGCAGAACCATCTGAGATTTCAGGTAGGGTCTCAGCTGATCCATTACCCTCAATAAGGTCAAGTGCATAGCGCATGGATGAACGTAAGTGGGTGTGAAGGAGGAAAACATGGAAGAAAATGGTCAGGTGGCAAGAGAGCACATTACAAATTTGATTCAGGCCCTACTGATGGGCAGTGAACATCTATGTGAAGAGCTAAGCATGGACGGTGGTGGGCAGAATGAGGTAGAGACTGTCCTGGCTGCCTCCCCACTCCCTAGCCCAGAGGGCCTGGCAGACTCACAGCCATAGGGGTTGGTGCTTTTGAAGGTAACATCAATGGGGAAGTTCCACACCAGCGTCTGCCGCACATCTTGGCTCTTGGAGGTGATCTGGGAGATGCCTTCCTCCAAACCCTGTGAGGGTAATGACAGGGACAGCTAGTGTCCAAGCTCCAAGCTGCTATGTCCCCATTTATCTGGGTAGATGCTGGGAGGGCTGTTTTTGTAACTCCCTCTGCCAAGATACTAACTTCCAAACGAAGGGAACTGTAAGATAATGAACTAGCTCTTAGGGCTTTTAGCATTTTATTTCACTAAAGCTTGATAACCTGTCCTCTCACCTTGCTGATGGAAACAGCTGCAGCAGTCTGTTATTCTCTCCAAGTCTGTCCAGATCAACCCCACTGGCAGCCATCCAGGTGTTATTTTCTCTATCACAAAGCAATACTGACTCCTATTCCTCTGCCATCAACCCTTTCTTTGCTCCCCTAAAACAAAGTACCTTGACAGCTTGACAGTAGATGCTCAGGGACTGCAATTCCTTCTCCTCTGATGAATCTGCTCCATTCTGACTACTGGTCCCACCCTATTGAAGTGCTTGTGTCAGGTAACATCAGTGACCTTGGTATTTTGTATCTATGGTCACTTCTTTCCTTATTGTACCTGGCCCACCACCAGCATCTGATATATATATAGCTGATCACTTCGTGAAACCTCCTCCACTTGGTTTCTGGGTAGCCCCTCACATCTGTGGGTCTCTCCTGTTCCATCACTCTGTGTGCTTCCTTCATGGGAAAGCAGCCTGGGGCTCAGTCTCTGCAGCTCTTCTCCCTGCATTTTCCATCTCAGCAGTCTCAGGGCTTTCAACATATACCCTCAACTCATGTCTCCAACCTGGTCCTTCCCTCTGAACTACAGGTAAGCATCCACTGCTGATGCCACAGCTCTACCTGATACCTAGTGGGAGTCTCGACCCTCACACATGTCAGCTTAAGCTGAAGAGTTTGCCTGAATCTGCTGTATCCACAGTCTTCTCACTGAACAGCAACTTGACTTCCAACTGCTTTGGCTACCAAGCTTGGCATTATTCTCAACCACTTCTTTTCTCATGCCTAACAAGAAAAACTGTTGGCTGTATCTTCAAACTTTACTTGAAATTCAACCACCTCTCACCACACTCACCTGCTAAACCTTGACCATGCCACCTGTTTACTGTAACAGTGGAGGGTGTCTCTGCTTTGGCCCTTGCTTCTTTACAATATACTCTGAACACAGACATCAGAAAGATGTTTTAAACACAAGGGTACATCACCTATTATCTTTCCAAAATGCTCTGAGGGGTCCAGTCTCATCCTGGGTAAAGATAAGACTTACCCCTTCTCACTTCCCTGCTTCTTCCTTGCTCACTTTGCTCCCAGGCCACACAGCCTCCCAGATGTTCCTCCAGCATGCCAAGTAGATTCCTGCCTCAGGACCTTTGCACTCTGCTCCTTCTGCCTAGAAAGTTCTTCCTATAGACTCCCTCACTTCCCATGGGTCTTTACTCAAAAGTTACCTTCTTAGTGAGGGTCATCCCTGGCCACCATATCTAGATTGCAGCCCTTCTCTTATCCTTCACCGTCCCGTTCCTGATATGACTTTCTTCTCAGCATACATTGTTAGCCAATACACTAAAACATTATTGCTCATTGTCTGTCTCCCTGACAAGATGTACACTCCAAGCAGGCAGACCTTTGTCTGGCTTGGTTCACCACTGGATCTCTGACACCCAGAAGACACTTAATAAATAGCTATTTAATCAATGAGTGCCTAAAAATAAGTACTGTCACCTCAACAATAAAGATGAGGAAAGAGGCTAAGAGGTTAAATAAGTTTAGCCTCCATCTCTTTTACTGCTAGGAGCAGACAAGTGCACTGCAAACAAAGTGTGGAGCATGCCCAAGTTGTCTTTGCAGTTCCTCTCCTGGTGGAGTCAGGCTGCTCCTTGAGAAGTTTTGGAAGGAGAGGCCCGGTCTTCCTTTTAACTCTCCAGAATCTATCCAGTGGGCTGAGAGGAATGAAGGGACTGGCTTAGAGCATCTGCAGTTCAGACTCTGGGTTGGCTCTCTGGCCCTGCCTACCTGCGCTGATCACACATTTCTCTGCTGCCATGTGCAAGCTGAGGGGTACAGTGTGTGAGTGAATGCAGCCTTGGGAGATGGGTTAAGGCACCCAACCATGGCTGTACTCCCTCTACTCCAACTTTACCGTGTGTTCCTCTCCCTGAATTTAGTATCTACCTCTTTATGGTATCTGCCTCTATAAGTTCTAAACTGGGAGGGAAGAGCTGTGGATAGGCACCTTAAGAACCCCCCAAAGTCAGGAGGCTTTGAGTAAGGGATACCTGAAAGGTCATCTTACCGCAGTGGGGGCCCAGTCCTGGCCATACACAAAGCAGTACTTGCAGTAGAGATCATCATACTCAGGAAACTGTGGAAACAAGCACACAGGATCTGATGATGTGCTAAGGCTAGCATGTTGGTCAGGCAGGTAAAGTCAACGAGAATTCTGAACATGAGGCTCTGGGGTGGGCTGGAGACACAGGGATGTGGAGATGGAGTTCAGGAGATGGGCTGGGGACCCATGTGAGAGTCAGAGGGTGAGTCCAAGGCTGTGCACAGCTCCCTTTGTTCAGGTCCTGTGTTCTGTCGATATGTCCGTCCCATTCCTTCATCTGGTAAACTCAACCTTCAAAACTCATTCTATCGGGAATCTTCTCAAACTTCCAGGCTGTCCAAAGGGCTACTTCCTGGTTTCAGCCCCTGGTGTACCCCTCCACCAAAGTATTGACTGCTAGCCTGTGTTTATTTTTGTCAAAACTCATTAAGCTGGGTAAAGGGAACAGGTTTGATGCCTCTCTGTTGAGAGCAACTGACACAGGGTGGGTCCAGAGGAGACTTAAGGGGATGGTACTGAAGTAACATTTCAGAAATACATATATTCTCTCCCTATCCCCCCTCCCTCTCTCCCCCCCCCCCATAGGAGGATAGAGAGTAGCATCTTACACATTTTTCCCTGAATCATTCAGGCCACCACCATCGCTGAATCAGATCAATCCAATCACAGTTCTCACCCAAGTTCAAGGATCTGGGGGTTCAGGGAGCAGGGTATTCACTGCACGGGACATGGTCTGGACTCAGCGACTTTACGATGAAGCCGGTCACCAGCACTAGGGTCCTGGCCGTGATTAAGAAAGTGCACATTCCAAGCCAGGGGCTTCAGGCTTGACTTGAGTGCAGCTACCCTATACTAGTTCAGACTCTAGAGGTCTGTTTCCACACTGGCAAATCGAGGCTAAATATTCCCAGCAACCTCCAGCAAACCTCTCAAAGGCTCGTGGCCCACTCCCGCCTAGCCGACTGACACAGCCCCGAGGAATGACGAGCTTCTCCAAGGCCAACACGGCAGCCCCGGAGATTGCGGCACGGGCCCCGGAGGACTCTGGGGGACCCCCGGTGGCATTCGAGATCGCTCACCTGGGCGCTCTCCACTTGCCCGTTAACCATGAGTAGGAAGACGCTGGGACTCGCGGCTGCCATGGCAGGATTGGGGAAGTGGGCAACCCACCAGGTGGCTTGCACTGTGGATTAGAGATTCTGGGGTTGTCCTGGAAACAGACGGCGAGGCGCGCGGGACATGTTTCATGGAAGTGGGACCTTCGCGAAGACGAGTGCGCGAAAGCATCGCTGCGCAGGCGCAGTCGGCGGCAGCTGTCGTGCGGGGCGGGGCCTGCGAGAGTCGCAGCTCTGCGGCTCCACCTCTCCGTAGGGATGCTGGGACCGAGGCGCGAGGCCCGAGGCGCGCGGAGGCGGAAGTGTGGACCTTGGGTGTAGAGCCCGGCCCCATCGCCGGATTCCGTTTCGGTTACACCCTCCGGGAGTGTTTGCCCCTTCGGACTCGAGCTTACCCGGCTCCGAGGTGCGGAGGTGCTCCCCTGACCCTGGCCCTCGGGAAGCCAAATGGCTTTCGGCCACAAGATGTCGCTGTGGCGCCATCGGGAGGGGTCGGTGGCGGGGGAGGGGGGGGGCGCGCGGAAGGAGGAGCCTGCGGGTCGTGGATTGTTGTACCACCAGGAGTCGAGATTAAAGCCCGAAGGCCGATGGGAGAACCTCGAGGTAGACAATGATGATGTAATATATACATATGCAATCAATAAAAATAAACTAAAAAAATAATAAAAATAAAGCCCAAAGGCTGGTGTGCAGGCGAGGGTCAGGGCCACCTGGTTTCTGGAGAGCCCACACTCTCTGCATCAGGTCAGGGGTAATGCTTCCTGTAGTTTTTGAGACCCTCGCCCCCTCACACCCCAGGCTTATTAGACAAACTTGGTTGGACCTCAAGAATCCTCCAAACCAAGCCTTTGCTTTTCAAATACTAAGCTGAGAAACCGAGGCCCAACTGAGGCAGCACCTGGCATCCCAGTCACCCAGCTGTTGCTGGAGGAGTGAGCCAGAACCGAGTGCTCTGCCAGAACTCCGTGACTCCTGGTCACCCCCGTAGGTCCACCAATTCTGTTAACACAATGACCCATTCATTACTCTTAGCACTCCCCATGGTTTGTATTTGCTTGTTTTTATTGTCATAATGCTCTTCTCCCCCAGACTCCATGGGGCCAGGTGGATCTTGTAAGCACTGGTAACAGTTTGTTGGAAGAAGGAATAATTGAGTACTTATCTATAACAAGAAGGTAGCAGCAGGTTTAGAGAGAAGGTGATCCGGAAACACTCCTAACCCTCAGGTAAGTAGCAGAACCAAGATTCAGAGCTAGGACTCCGCAGACTAAAGACCCTCACTGCTTCCTCCACCTGATTGTAAGTCAGGTTCAAGGGTGCTTTTGGCCATGGTGTTAAGAGTAGGATTAAAGACTTTTTCCCAGATCCAGAAAATGGAGGGGTACACAGGTGTGTAGACTTCAGGCAGGCCATGTCCCAGACATGGACTCCAGGTCATCACACCCTGCAGCAGCCAGTGGTTAGCCTGGGAACAGACCAGGGGGGTGCCATCAGATACCTGTGCAGGAGAGGGAAGAAAGATCACAGCTACCCCCAGACCAGGGACCTCCCCTCCCCAGATGAACACAGACCAAATTAGGGGAGGGAGGCTGTAGGCAGGGTTCTGGTCAGGCTGAGATGGCAGAGGGATGGGGGCCTGAGTACAACACCCTGGGCTCAGGTGGGAATTACTTATCTCCCTGTGGACGTGGTCATACTCCCTGTCACACCCCTCCTTCCAGTAAAATTGCTTTTTCCCACACATTCTCCCACTCTTACTCAACTCTTTCCTTTTTATGGCTTTTGATACTCAGTATTAAATAGAAGTTAGTTCCCAACAAAGTGCTTGCTATTTTAAGTAGATGCTCCCAGTATTTTAAAAGATGCTCCCGGTAGTTTAAAAAACTAGCAATGCGAAGACTGTTCCCACAAACCTGTTGGGGATAAGTCAGATAAGTCAGTTTCCTGGGTGTTGTGGATTGGGAGACCTTGAGTAGGGTAGAAAAGCATCTAGGCCTTACTCTACCAAGCCTAGTGGCATTAGGAGGGATTGCGGGGGAAGGAGTATCTCAGGCTTGCTGAGGGCTGGCTAGAATCCTCACCACCAGTTCAGGTGGGCCCGCTGGGGGCCTGGCACACTGGGAGCCCTTGGGCAGGCTGACCTTCAGGTCAGGACAGTCAAGTTGAGTGCGAAAGGTATCTTTGCAGGTACTGAGGTGCAGTGGTCTCAGCGGAACACTGTGCAGCTCTTGAGGTGGGTCATGGGGATCTGCATGGGGTTGGGAGGCAGACCCTCAGCCCAGCGTGGCATTCATTAGGTTGGTACATGTCTAACACTACCAGCTGTTAACTTACTGTGAAACTTCCCTGTCTACCCATGTCTCCTGGCTCTAGCACTCTACTAGCCTTCCTATCTCCCCCAGCACTCCTCATCCCCACCTCCCTGTCAGTGTAGCTCCATCTTTTCAAAAGCATTGAGATCGGGACCTATTGAGTTGTGGGGAGGAGTTGGGGGAGTATTTTATGCCAGTCATAGGGTTGGGTAGGGCTAGAGGCTGATTGAGCAAAGCAGGGAATCAGTGCCCACTCTCTATCCTGCAAGCTCATGTCCCTGGTACTGACCACCAGCTGGCTAGAGCTAGGCTGTTTTCTGAAACTCAGGGACTTCCAGGGTCCCGAGCTCCACTCTGGCTCTCCACCTTACCTAGTCCAGTGCTCCCTCTGCAACCGTCCGAGTATCTGTTCCCTTGCTTACCAAAATCAGGCGCAAACCCTTGGGCCCAGCAGAGCTGCCTTGGAGGAAGTGGCTTGGGCTGGGTTGCCAGAGGGACGGGCTGCACAACACTGCTGAGAGATGGTGGGCTTGTCAGCCGTACCAGGGCCAGGCTGCCAGACTCTCCTGGAGACAGAAGCAGCTCCTCCACGCTTGACTTGTTTTTATATGTGTCCAGTGCCAGTCGATCTGGGCCCAAGGTCACAATGAAGTGGGACAAAGGCTGGCTGTGGAAAGTGGGAGGTAGACTGATGCTTCCCTCCCTGAGCCTCTGTCCATCACCCTTTTCCTACACCCACCTGCCAAAACAGCTGGCTCCTGTGAGCACCCACTCTTGGGAGATGAGGGCCCCCTCGCAGCGGTACCGGGTGTCCATGAAGATGCTTGCCTGCCAAGGCCATGTGTCCGGAGCCTTCTTGCTAGATGCCTTAGCTAGCTTGGGCCCTGTACCTAGGGAATGAAGTGCAGAGCTCAATTCTGGGTCACAGGTTCATGGATGCCATCCCTTCATCTCTTTCCTCTCTGCCCCTTCATCTTTCTCTTCAGGCCCTGGCTAGCCTCTGCAGCCCCTGCTCCCACCCCTCACCTCTCCAGCTTGAAATCATACAGCCTGCAATGGATATTTGGATGACCTGGAGATTGCTAACTACTCAGTCTCTCAGTTTCGGTTTCCTCGTCACCCAGAGGATTATTGTAAGGATTAAAAATGATATGTCAGATGCTTAGACTAAAGCTCAATAGGTTTTTAGCTATACTTATTAAATGTAGTTCTTGGAGTACTCATGGTTGACATGCTTCCAGGTTTGCACATGCAATTTCCTCTACCCAGAAATGATTCCCTACCTTTTCCACCTAGAGAACTCCTGTTGAGGCGTCAGAGCCCACCTATGTGAAGTCTTCTTTGGAACTCCTCTATCCCCCCACAACCTGCTCCCTGGGAAGAGTTCCTTCCATTCTTCCCAGGAGCTCATTATAGGTAGAAGACCAGAGTGGGGGGAGGGGGAGGGGGAGAGAGAGACACAGAGATAGAGCTAGGCCTCCTTCAGCTGCCTGCCCTGTAGTCTGGTAGACATTCAGAATCTTCAAAGGTCAGACATCATTCACATGGAGCTCCTACCAGCAGGTAGACGTACCTTCTCTGTCCTGACCTGGGACCCTGTTACTTGAATCCAAGACAGGGTTACTAGTTTTAAGACCATCTGAACTCTCAATTCTCAAGGATTAAGTGGCCCCCTTCTGTAACAGCCCCCTCCCTCCCTCCCTGCTCCCCAGGCTGCCTACCCTCAGCAGCCCCTTACCAAAGAACAGCAGTAGCAGCAGGGGCAGCATTTGTAGAGTAGGCCTTGGGGCTTGTCCCTATGGGTCTGGCCTCCTCTCTGCCCACCCAGGAAATTTAACCTCTCCATGCTCCCTCCCCACCACCCGCCTAACCCACGTCACCAGGCAAAGGGGAACTGGACTGGGGAAGAGGAACTGGTATGGCCTGCTCCCGGGTACATAGCAGGGACAGGGGTCTGCAAACAGAACTTGGCACGTTCTGGTTACAAGGGCAGGTGGCTCCTAACCCTATGCTACCTCCTGTCTTAGGTGAGGGGCAGGGAGGGACACTGGAAAGCAAGAGGGTAATAATAATCCTACCTTCTGCCTCTCTACATCCCCCAAAGCTCTGTAGCACCCACATTACAGAGGTCCCTAGAGTGACTCTACAAGTGCTGTAGCTCCCGGTTTAGAAAGGGGAAGCTTTTTTCCAAGCTCATAGTGAACTGGAGGCAGAGTTGGATCTAAACTAGGGTCTCTGAATCAAGTCTCAAAATCGTTCCTGTCAACACCCTTAAAGTACTGTTTCCTGGCTCAGCCTCAGCCTTCAGTGAGTCCCTGGCTCTGGTCATATCCAGGTGTCATGGTCTCAGCAGGACACTGTACAGCCTGGATTGGAATGCCTGTTGGTTCCCTGTGAAATGAGGCACAAACCAGGCCCATAGCTGAATTTCTCAAGTGACAAAAAAAAGTCAGAACCCTCTGTGGCGTGTTGGCTCTCCTGTGACTTCCCTGCCTTGCCTGCTCCTGGATCTATGTGCACATACCACCTGCTTAAAAATTGTAGGTATTATTTTTCTGGAGGTAGAATTCACAGGCACTTCCTGGACTATCTTATTTCCAGTTAAGTTGAAGGGTTAGGGGAATTCCGGGCCTCTGCAAACCCATCTCAGGGCAGAGCATGCTCTCTTTATTTCTGAAGTTCAGGGGAGGAAGAGCCTGGAGGACATTCTTCCAGGAGTCAGACAGTAGAGGGATTAGTAAAGAAAGGGGTAGGGAACTCTGGTTTCCAATTCAGCTGTGCCCCTTATGAGGAGGTGGAAGTTAATAGTTCCCTCATAAGGACAAAACCACAAAGCTCAGAAATGGATAGGGTTTCATCAAAGTTGCACAGCAAGAGGGTAGTATAGCTGGACTGACTAGCTTTTATGGGGCGGGGGAGGGGAGGGAGGTGAATGGTCTCCAGGGTAGGAGTAGAAGGAATCAACACATTGATTGGATTCTCATAGATTTATTGAATTGTTCCAGCCCAGTGTAAAAAGTGACCATCAAGGTCAAATGATACTGAGCCTATAGTGATCACTCAGCATGTCTTTTGAGTACCTACTGTGTGCCAGGCACTGTGCTGCGTGTTTGGGATAAAGTTGAAAACAAAGGCTGGGCACGGTGGCTCGTGCTTGTAAGCTTCAGCCTATGAAGCGGCCAGGGCTAGGCATTGCGGTTCGAGCCCTGCCTGGGGCCCGTAGCGAGACCTAGTTCCAAAAAAAAAAATAGCTGGGCATGGTGGTGCACGCCTGTAATCCCAGCTACCTGGGAAGCTGAGGCTGGGGATTGCTTGAGTCTGTGGTACCCCGGGCAACGAGAGCCTGCGGTTCCACAGGCAAAAATAGCAAGACCTAGTCTCAAAAAAAAAAAAAAAAAAAAAAAAAAAGTT
Source organism: Uropsilus gracilis (assembly GCA_004024945.1). NCBI lineage: Eukaryota > Metazoa > Chordata > Mammalia > Eulipotyphla > Talpidae > Uropsilus > Uropsilus gracilis. The sequence goes on from PVHY01005263.1 coordinate 75,260, forward strand.
GAAAACAAGACAAAGTCCCCACCCTCGTGGAGCTGACTTTGTGCTGGGAGAGACAAACAAGTAAACAGATAACCAAAATAACTGTGACAATGATAAGTACTTTTTAAAAATTGTTTTAATTTAATTTTTGGATTTTTTACAATACACGATTGTATAATTGCTGATCCCCATGGGAATATCCCACCACATCTCCCCTGGTCACTTTGCCTCCTTTCTTTTTGTTTGTCGATGGTTATTAGCCCTTTAGTCATCCTTGGTGAGGGTGCAATTTCCCGGGGCATGGTAGAGCTGCTGTTTATCTTTCCTGTACTGCCTTTGCCTTCGTAGGGTAGGCCGATTGCAGCACCTTTGGCTTGTATGATTGTTTTTTTTGGTTTCTTGGTGGGTCTCATCACGGCAGTTTCTGCAACATTCTGTTGCTCCTTCAGTCATGCTTTGGGTCTTTGGCTTTGGGGGCTTGACTCCCAGCTGTATGTTTTGGAAGAGCAGCTCCTCGAAGGGACAGCCCTCAGCTGATGGTAGGTCTCCTCCATAGGGGCTTTGCTGTGGGGCCACTGGGCAAGCCTTTTTATTTATTTATTTTTTTGAGACTAGGTCTCGCTATTTTTGCCTTGGAACCGCAGGCTACCGTTGCCCGGGGTACCACACTCAAGCAATCCCCTGCCTCAGCTTCCCAGGCAGCTGGGATTACAGGCGTGCGTCACCACGCCCAGCTATTTTTTGGGACTAGGTCTCACTGTGTTGCCCCTAGCGGGACTCGAACCGCGATCCCTAGCCCCGGCCGCTTCATAGGCTGAAGCTTACAGGCATGAGCCACCATGTCTGGCTTTCGGCAGCCTCTTCCCTCTAAGCAAAGAGGGTGTGCAGTGCCCTTATTGACAGCTTCTCTGTGCCAAGTTTCTGTTCACAGCTCCTCAGTGACACTGTAGGCGTCGTATTTTGTTTGTTCTCCCAGTTCAGTGCTGGGTAGTGCTCGCCCTGTTCCCCTTGAGTCCTGACAGGTAGCACAATTTTAAGGGACTTTCCTCCAGTACCTCACTTGTTTGGTTTCTGTGGATGAATAATTGCCTTAAGATACTTATTCCTGGTTGGGGCTCTCATGAGTGGAGGCAAACCCAGAGGGGTCTGTGGTGGACCACCTCCACCACCCCCCCACCACTCCCCACAATTCGCCCTGCTTCTTCACAGGGCTCAGATGTGCAGTGGGGCGGCCTTTGCACAGACCAGCTCCACCCCACCCGACCTCGAAAGGCGAGTGGAGCCTGTGCGGTGCGTGTGGGACACGGCAACTGCCATCATGGCGTGGCTGCGGAGGGTGCGAGCTCCAGTGCCCGCGCGAGACCCGTGCGCCCAATGATAAGTACTTTGAAGGAAAGAATGAGGCAGGTAAAGGGGGTGGATTGTGGGAGGGTAATTGTAGATGATGTGTGAGGAAGGCCTCGTTGAGAAAATTGAGCAAAGTTCCTAAAAGAAATAGAGGAGGGAATCCTGCAAGAATAGGGCTAAACACGTCCAGACAAAGAGCATAGTAGGTTCAAAGGTCCTGAGGCAGAATATGCCAGAGGAACAGAGAGACAAACTGGAGCTCACTCATCCTGGCTTGCTTGACATACAACTTTGCCTTGGTGATCCCACATTGATAGCTTAAAACCAGCCACAAAAGGAGTTTTTACACCATGGAAATTGGCAAATACTAAAATTAGAACTTTGATTTTATTTTTCTTTTCAGCTGAGGGTATCAGATAGGTCTAGAGAGTTCACCAGGCCCAGATCTCCCAGGGACTCAGAGGGGCTGGAGAGTTTGGAGCTGAGGAGGAATGTGAACAGAGTTGAGGTTTAACAAGATCTCTCTGATAACCTTATAGGGAAGAAAGTGCAGTGACCACCACATATATGGATAAGGCTGTGCCAGATTTAGCAACATATGGGATGCATGTAATAGAACATAGAGGATGTATGTAACATTTGGGACATGTGTAGCTAAAGAATTAACATCCTGTATTTTATCTGGCAATTCTACCAATAGGTGCCAGGAAAGAGAAGGGGAGGTCCCCGACTGCTTCTGTGTTTGCTCACCCAAACCCTCCATTCTCCCTCTGGCTCTTCCCTCCTCCTGGGGTGTTAAAGCAATGTCCTTACCTATCCTCACCCTAGCCCACACCCCAACCAACCTGGTACCTGTACGCTTCCTCATGGACAATTCCTGTAGCCTTCTCGAACAGATGTGAGAGAGGATAGAGGCAGGGGACAGACCGCTGATGGTGAATGTGATGATCTCACAGGAAACCAGAAAATGCTGGAGTGGGTGCCACACCCTAGACTCAGCAGCAAGCCTCGGGGAAGCTGGTCTCTTTACCAGTTGTCTCCCCCCATCTCCCATTCATTCTTTGTGCACAGGGTACTGCAGGCCTGGGTGATGAACTTTATCCCAAGAGATGCTAATGCAGGAACACCATCTGATCTGTGTTAGTTTTTCAGTGTTTAGTGTTTTTCAAAAGGGTATTCTGGCTGCTGTGCAGAGATTACATCATTAAAAACAAGAAAGGAAGTGAAAAAAGAGGCAGCTGTGATAGTCCTGGTAAGAAATGATATCCTGTCTCAGGACCTTTGCACTGACTGTTTCCTCTACCTAGAATGTTCTTTCCTCAAATCTCCACAAGTCTCATTCCCTCCCCTCCTTCAAGTCCCTGCTCCAATGTCACCGGGTCCCCCACCAATACTTCCTACTTCTGTCCCCTACTTTGTCTACATGGTCTTGTCGTCTAAGACACTGTGCAATTGAGTTGCTGTCTCCCAACCAACATCTGACTTGCTCAAGGACAGAGCTTTGCAACTTTTTTTGTTCACTGCCAAATCCCCTGGTATGTAGTAGGGGCTCAGTAATGGTGTTTGAATGGCTGAACTTTTGGTTTGGGAGTGATAGAGGAGATGTGAGGCAAAGAAAGGGCTCATAGTGGTTCCAGGCACTTGGTAGGATGGAGGTGCCCTTTGCTGAGTTTACTTCCCTGATAGCATTCATCCTGTGCCACTCTCCCTTGTAGACTGGGCTCTCTTGAAGGACAGAGAAAACTCTCCATCTCCATGCCAGGGCAAACACAGTCAGGCTGAGAATATTCTAGGGTGGGCAGTAGCAGCCTCAGAGTGTTTGCTCTGCCACTGTGTTCTCTAGGGGCCACAAAGGACTGTAATGGCCATGACAGACTGTGATTAGCCAACTCCACCCCTGCCCTGTCTGGCCATGATCTGCCTGGGTGTGCCACATGAGGGAAGCAGGGGTGAAGAGAAGTGCTGAGAAACCACAGATGGCCTCAACTTGGAGTCATCTGGCCATGAGGTCAGTCTCCCACCCAGGCCTTTGAAAGCCAGGGACAACCACTTCCCAGCAGGCTTCCTACTGGTGTCCCACTAAAAGCCATAATACTTAGCTCTGGTGGGACCCGTGTGCTTGGACCCCGATACAGCTCTGCCCCATCCTGTGTCTCATGGGCAGGTGTACTTTACTTTCAAACCATGGTGGCTCTGTTGATGGGCTCAGGGCAGTGATCCCCTTCTGGCTTCCTGAGTTTGGGAGTTTATTAGCAGTACCCCTCACAGCTGGCCTGGCTTCTATGGGTTAAGTGTTACCCACTGTGGTGTCCTGTGTGCAAGGCACTTTTAGGTAGAAATTGTTCCTTTTTATTTCCCTCATGGACTATGGTGTTGGAGGCAGCTTGTCCTTGACCATTTTGGGTCTTGATCACTCTGTGTGTTGAGGCAAAAACAGACTAGGTAGAAGCACTGGAGGAAGTTTTGTGTGTGTGTGTGTGTGTGTCTGTGCATGTGTGTTCCCAGAGTGTCCCAATAGTCTGTGCATCTGTGGTATGTTCTTGTGTTTATTGTTCCTGCCTGTGTACAACCTTTGTGTATCTATGAAAATATTTGCACATGTTTGTACAAATCCCTGTGTGTGATTGTGAAAGTCTGTGTGTCCCTGCATCTTCACATGTGTGTGCATAACCCTGTCCTTGTATCCCGTGTTGCCCAGTGTGGGTGTGAGCAGGTCCGTATTGTTGTGAATGTAGTTGAGTCCTGCAGGGCAACTGCCAGTGTGCTAGTCACAGTGTACTATGTGTGTACTATGTGTGTACAGTGTACTATGTGTGTACTATGTGTGTATACTGTGACTGTCCCGACCTATTGGATTTGACGGTGCTGGGTAGAAACAGGAGGGGCAGGTTGAAGCTGCCACTGGTACCTACCACACACCTACCCATGATTACACTACTTGTCACTGCAAGACACTGGGCTCTTGGCCAAGTGAGGCCTTGGCTCCTACCACGTTTTGAAAAGACCACAGGAATCCCCAGGGCTGAGAGAGATGAGGGTGGTTTGTAGTGGGTAGACCATAAACCCAGTGTGGGGGAATCCAGCCCTTTCCCCAACCCCCCAGGCTGTCATCCTGAAGGTTTTCTTAGAACAGGCTTTATTTATCTTGTTCTTGGGCATGAGGGTACTAACTTCCTGCCCTCCTAACCAGTATATCTGGTGTTGATTTCTTACCTGTGACTACTTCCTCAATATCTGTTCTGCACTTCTTCCTTTCTAACCCTATTTAGAGACCAACAATGTGTCCATCTTGGCACCTAATTTCTCAGTCTCCTTGCAACTTGGGGAGCAATTTTGTCTAAGGAAAAATAAGTGCACATCTGCTGGGGGCTACCAGGAAGATGTTTGCCTTTGTGGTGACAGGGAACAGATATAGCCTTTTCCCTCATTTATTATCCTGTCTGGAACATGAATATGATGGCTGGAGTGCAGCCTCCTTCTTGCGGTCACAAGTTAAGACAGGCAAAATGTCATAAAGATAACGACAAAGTAGAAAGATAGCGCTATTGTCCCTGACAAGCATTCTGTAACATCTGAGAGCAACAAAGTTCTTTGGATTTCTTACAATGAAAGATACATAAATCAATGTGAGCTTAGGCCATGGCTGGTGGATTTCTATTACTTTCAGTCGTATGCAATCAAACTGATAATCCCAAATTGAGGGCTGCAAGGATTCACTGCTCCAGCTTGTCCTGCACCACCTGGTGGGCCCCTCCCTCCAGCCTGCTCCATGCCCCCCCCATTCCTGGCCCCTTCCATTTGCATGGTTAACAGTGAGATCATGTTCAAATTAGACTCGCAACCTATATCTAATGTAGTCCAACTTCCCATTTTCAGTCTTAGGGAGACTTCTTGCATGATAGGGAACTAGATCACTACTTTATTACTTAAGGGGGAGACAAGCTCAGTAAGGACTGAGGCATGTCTAAAGTTGTGATCTGAGGGGACTACAACTCAGTACTTAGCTCTATGGTGGGTTCTAAGAACTCAAAGAGGGAGTTTCCTGCTCTCGTCTTCCCCCTCAACCTGTCTTACTGGTACCTTCAATGTCCCTCTTGAGAACAGTGTCTTCTGTGACTTCATCTGTTAAACTGGCCCCCTTTTGAGGGCCCGTTTGATAGGAGCAGGATGGGGGTGGGCAGCTGAGCAAGGTGGAGAAGGATCCAGGGGAGGGATTCCCACAACTGACACCTACCTGTCCTGGGAAGTTGGGTCCCTAGGGCAGCTTCCATTGGCCTCTGCAGACACGGGTGTGAGTTCCAGTATGGCCACAATGGCTTTTCCCATGGCTGTCCCAGCCACTCACTGGGTCACTGAACCTTATTATTCACAATTACTAGCACTAGTCAGAGAGGTGTGTCTACGAAAAGAAAGGGAACTGGCATAAGGCATCCTGATTGCAGAGGTGTCTCCCACCTACCCCCAAATCCCTGCTTTGTAACTGTCTCCCTCCTGCACGGAACCCATCTTTTCATCTGTAAATAGGACTTCCTCTCAAAAAGGGAGAAATGTGTGCATATCCAAGATGTTGCTCCAATACCTTCAAGTTTTGAATAATGAGAGGATTTTGTCCTGGTTAGCAGTGAGACTGAGTCAGCACCTTTGAAGAGCCAGGTCATTTCTGGACTCCATAAAATAACTCAACCAGGTAGTCCTGAACATCCAACTTTAAAGGTGAGGATATTGAGGTCAGGATTGCTTAGTTCAGGTTCTTTCTAAGGCCTTGAACTTCTGCATAGTTAGGCCTCTGCTTACCCTTCAGACCCGGTCTGATCCCCTCTTCCACCACTTCCCTCTGGACATGCTGGTCTTTTTATCCTTGACATCCTCTCTATCTTTGATGCATCCAAGATGCATCATGCTCTGCTACCATCAGCCTTTTGCAAATTCTGTTCCCTCTACTTATACCCCTTCTCTCCATGCTCTTGGCTTCATCGCCTGACTGCAGATGCTTGTCCTCTGGTTCCCAAATTAGATGTTCTTTGTGACTTCCCAGGCTGGCCGGGGGCCTCTCCTCACTCTCCATGCTCAAGTACCACCCCCCTCAGTGCCTGTCACAGTGGTCAGCAGATCCCTGGGAAAGTAGTGTCTGCTATGAGAGTAGGTTGGGTCTTTGTGGTGACAGGTGTGACCCAGCACACAGCACCAATCTGGTGTTAGAAGTACTGTGAGTGTGGCAGAAGAGTGAGAGCAAAGGAGAGACGTGGTAGGGTCTGAGGGAAGGGCATGCTAGCTGCAAAGGTGACAAGAAGTCTTTAAAACAGCCTAAGAAGCAACTCAAAGAGACGGATGAGGAAGAAAAGGTATTCAAGCAGAAACAGAAAGGAGTAGAAGAAACTCTAGGAGCTAAAAGTGAAGGCTGTGGGAAAGGCCCTGGCCACAGGAGGGATTAAGAAATCTGGCAAAAAGTAAGATGTTCCTAATGCCTGAGGCAATGGTGAGCCTTATTTCCATTCCTGTTTAGACATCTGGATCCCCTGCCATAACACCCTTTGCTGCCAATAGCTGGAATGAAGTATCTTGGAACCTGTTGTACATTTAAAATTAAGCTTCCATGTTAAAAAAAAAAAAATCACATACTGGCTCATTTGCTCTTTAGTTCTTTTCACTCAGCAGTTCTACCTTAGGTATGAGGTCGAAGTAAATCCAGTTCAGAATCCTGTCAAAGTGTGTTCTTCTTCAGGCTTTGCTCTACCTTGAATTTTGTACTGGTTGGAATTAAAGCAATGAATTTGATTTAGTTCCCTACTGTGAGAGACATGGTAGGGATGAGTGGGTTTTTCTCCAAGATAATCAGAGATGGGAATCATATGATAGATTTATATAACAGAAAGTAAGTTACAGTCACAGATCATCCACCCCTGAGCTTACCCCCAACCCCCTCAAATCATTCCTCTTCCAGGATCCCCATCTTGAAAATATATCCATCATCTACTCAGAAACTCTGATACCACCTACACTTCCTGCATTAACCTCCCTCCTGGTGCCTTTCAGGGATTCTTGTTCTTTATTACTTATTCCTGCTGCCAGCACCTGGTCCAGATTCCCCTTAGCCATGTCATTTGGATTGATACAACAATCTTGCCTCCAATCTCCCTCTCAGATATACCCTCCACAGTGTTTGCCAGAGATATTTTTCAGCACGGTAATTCTTAAGGGCATTCTATTAAAAAATCTTAAGAGACTCCTAAGAGCCTAAACTAGGTATCAGGAACTCAAATGTCCATAGTGGTGAGGCAGGAAACACAACCTAAGAATACTGAATGTTTGTCTATAACACATGTGATAGGCTTTATTCCTACAAAGAGATATGCTTGGACTCACCCCCCCTTTTTTTTTTTCCCTAAGACATAGGCCTGAGCTGGGCATAGTGGCTCGTGCCTGTAAGCGTCAGTCTATGAAGCAGCCGGGGCTAGGGATCGCGGTTCGAGTCCTGCTTCGGACCCGTAGTGAGACCTAGTTCCAAAATAAATAGCTGGGCGTGGTGGCACACACCTGTAATCCCAGCTACCTGGGAAACTGAGGCTGGGGATTGCTTGAGTCTGTGGAACAATCCAGGCAACAAGCGCCTGGGGTTCCACAGGCAAAAATGGCAAGACCTAGTCTCAAAAAAAAAAAAAAAAAAAAAGACATAGGCCCTCTTAGTCTCTTGTTTTCCTGATTTTAATTAGTAGAAAAGCAAACAAAAGGACAAGTAAAATTTAAAACTAACACGCTGTCAGCAGAACTGAAGCATAGGGCAAGGAAGGGGGAGGCTGTAAAATCGGGGGAGGGATGGGCACAAGAGATTAAGATGATGGTTCATAGGTGATGTGGTGGGAGAACCTCGGGGTATACAATGATGTTTAAAAAAAAGTGTGTGTATATATACACACACATCAATATAAAAATAATTAAGAAGTAAAGTAATAGTGCAAAGGCGATGATAACAGGCATCTGATAGTTGGCCTCTGCTGGAAGGGAATTGTGGGGAGGGAGTGTGGTGGGGGGGAGGTTGGAGGAGGTGAGGTGAACAGAAATCCCCTTTAAATCCAAGGCCTACTGCTCAGTCAAAGTCAATTTTTGCTATGTTGGAAATGTGGGTGATGTTGGAAGATCATTTAGTTTTCCAAAAGAATCCAAAAATCAGGATTTTCAGGAACTATCTTCCCATTTTTTTAACATAGGCAAGTTATTTCAACCTTTAAAAAAGCACTGATACAGCTGGTGGGAATCTAAATTGGGAATCTAAATCTCTAAGGACAGAAATTTGACATTAGCTATTAAAACTACAAGTGCAAAACTCTAACTCAGCATAACTCAGCATTCCCACTTCTGGATATTTTCTTGCAGGCACACTTGGAGTGTGCAAAAATAAATGTCCAGATAGTGTTTGTGATAGCAGAAAACAAACACCAAACTTATCTAAAGTTCACCTATAAGATACTGGTGAAATAGAATATATGTGTAAAATGATTGCAGTTGTTAAAAAGATTGAAGTTGTTTCTCAGATTAAAAGCACAAATAACAAAATAATGAAGTAAAATCCATCAAAATTAAAGACTTGTTCTGTAGATGACACTATCAAGAGAGTGATAACATAAACCACAGAGTAAGTGCTTGTATATAACATAAATCATATATCTGATAAGGGACCTGGATTCAGAAATATGAAAATTCTTATAGCTCAATAATAAAATGCATTAAAATAAAAATGCAAACAATGCAATTAAAAACAAAGGATTTGAGCAGACACTGAAGAGACATTTTCCTAAAGAAAGCAAGTGACCAATAAACATATGAAAAGATGCTCAACATCATTAGTCACTAGGGAAATGCAAACTACAATGACATACTACTTTACACTCTCTAGATGGTTATAACCTAAAACACAAAACACAAGCATTGGTGAGCATGTGGAATGATTGGAATCCTCAAATATTGCTGGTGAGATTGTAAAATGGTATAAGCCACTAGGGCAAAATTTGGTAATTCCTCAAAAAGTTAAATGTAAAAGTTTAGCATATGACCCAGCAATCCCACTCTTAGGTATGCTAAGAGAAATGAAAAGAAGTCCACACAAATACCAGTATCTGAGTGTTCACAGCATTGTTCTTTATAATGGTAGTACACATCAAGTGATGAATGGGTGAACTAACTGTGGGTATCCAAACAACAGAATATATTCAGCCATAAAAGGAATGAAGAAGAGTGACTGGGGAGAGTCATGGCTGTCCCAAGGCCAAGTTGCTTCTACCGCTTCTAGGGAAAATATTATG
>PVHY01005264.1:0-16053 GCA_004024945.1 Uropsilus gracilis
AAAAAAAAAAAAAAAAAAAAAAAAAAAAAAAAAAAAAAAAAAAGCTGCTACGGCAAAAAGAATAACTTGTTTGAAAGAAAATATCTCTAATGATAAAGAGTATAGGAATATGAGAAAGATATGCATTTTATCTCCACTAGAAGGGTCTATACTTGGTTAAAAATAATGTTAAGATAACTTATTTTCCAAGTGATAAACAAAAATCTGTTGACAATTCATTCTTACTTATTAAAAAATTTCTGGAACAATCTATGCTTTAAGATACTGGGATAATATATGTTGCTGTGTATTTGAGTTCAATGGTCTTTTGTAAATTTCTCCTTTAGGAATACTGCAGGCTTCCTGATACTCCAAGAAGGAATATAAAGCATTTCTTAACAAGAATTTGAGTTGGCAAAAAATCTTTCAAATGGAACATTTTAATTAGGATTTCTCAATGAGAAAAGATACAATGAAATTTTAATGAAAAGAAGTATTTCTGCTTTTATAAAGAGAAGAGAAAAAGAGAGAACTAACCTAATTCTAAATTATATCCACTTTGATAGCAGTACTTTTTCTCAAAAGCATGTATTTGTAAAAATAAACTACTTTTTATCTTTTGCATCCTCTTACTAGCTTTACAAAAAGTTACTTTCAGAAATCCTACCTAAATATTATAGTCAGGTGGACAGACAGGGACACAAGAATTCTTGACCTCAGTAATTTGATCAAGAAGGAAATATTAAGTAAGTTTGATAGGTTGTAACAGGGGGTTATAACCTAGTATTAAGAGGATAAAGAATTGCCAGAAGAAGGCAAAACAAGAGTTCATGGTGTACATTCTGTGACATGCAGGCCACAATTCAATCCCCATGGCCTCCATGGACACAATGACAAACGTTTGAAACCAAGTCAGACTTTACACTTCCTCCTTTTGCACATACACATCTCTGTACTGAATAGTAGCTGTAACACCACAGGTAGATATATCCACAGCTATACCACGATGCTTCAACCGTTGGCTGGAGGTACAGTAATGCCTTTGAACCAGTTTTCTCTGGCATTCTCCCATCCCTGACCCCAATGCCTGTCTGGGCTGTGTGTTCTTCCAACAATTTTGCAGCTCATCTATGGATCAAAGGCACAAATGTCCATATAGAAGCTGCATTAAGCCTGGCAAACTTCATATTTGGACAAGAAGGTGTCTTCTTTTCAAATGGTTCTAATATTTTTATATTATATGCTCCACTATAAAATTCTCTATTTCCAGTTTTACTGGAAGAGAAGAGAAGATGATAGCAGTCCTTTGGAACAGAGACACTCATATGCAATAGACAGGTCAGGTCAGTACCCTCTTTCACACCCCTTCACACTCTGGGTTTATCAACTCTCTTGTAGTATTACAGTGGTACTGTGTGTGTGTATTTTATCACATAGATGTATTTCTCTGTACCTAATAGTATTTCTCACTTACTTTTTGTCTGAATAAACCTTTCTATTATCTGGCTTAGATACCCTAGGCTATGGTGCCTGACCATCACAGATTATTTAAATACATCATTTGTGACTACTACATTGTAACCAGTTTTAAACTTGGCTTTTTCCCCATTCTTTCACTTCAATCTTACTTTCAATGTTATTAATAATAACCATCTATACCTACCAATCATTTTCTCAGCTAATCTTTTAAGCATGTGTGTGTGTTTGTGCATATAATGACCAAAAGAAAGAGATCAGAAGGCAAAGCAAGTGATAACTCTCAATCTGATGAATTCATATATAAAGAAATTTGTTGAAACAATGTGCCCTGTTTTTACCATCCTTCTACATATTTGGCTCCCTGCCCAGGACTGAATCCAGAAGGTCTGTAGAAGCACCAGAAGTTCCACCATAAGCTTCTGGAGTCAGCTGACAACCACCGCATCCTCTGGGAAGTCAGAAGTCTGTATAATTGCCTGAAACTCCTCCAGGCCTCACTAGGCTTGATGTCAATGACTAGTGGTTCATTTGCTCAATCTGTCTGATAGCTCACCAGGGGAAAACAGGCTTTGCATCACTTGTAAAATGAGAAACATTCCATTTTTAAAAAATGTAATCAAATTTCTTAGTTTCTGTAAAAGGTACAGAAGAGAGAATATGTTTCTGTTTAAACTTTAAAAGAATGCCAAACATTACCTGATAATACATTCAATGCCAATTTCTGAGTTAGGTAACATATGCCAAGTTCATTACATGGTTTACCTCAAGCTAAGTTTATCACCCATATATTTACAAATGATGGAGCTGAATCCTAAAATAAAGGTGGACTATATTGCTTAATAGAATGAGAGGCTTGAATTTGTGAAACTCAAATCAATACATGTTTGAAATCAAACATAAACTGATATTTTACTCTGCTACATTGATCCTTCTCCCAAGTATAAAGACTTCTCATTTCTGTTTATTTCAGGGATCAGGTCCTTGTTAGTGAGCAAATGAGTCCTAAATCAATGGCTGATGAGGAATGTGGAAAGCATATTCTTATTGGAAAGTACATGATGATATTTAGTTGGAGAAGAGAAGACAGAAAACCAAATCAATGTTTCTGAATATTTGTAGGTTGCCTGGCTGTCCTAAAGTTCAGGGAATTTATTTTTAAAAATGTACTTTCTGTTTAAAAAGCTCCACAAAACTACTAATGCAAAATTAATTACTGAGGTGAGGATTTAAAATGACAAAAATAAATGTCAATTGTTTCAATGACTACATATTCCAATCCATTAAAGTTTTAAAAAAAATGTATTTCAAAATACTGATATATTTTTTATTACACTGAAGTATTGCTTGTTGGTATTAACTGGGTTTCAGAAGTCAAACAATATAGACATGTGTATATGCTTCATTATGGTCACTATTAAAAATCAATTTTCCTTTCACCATTATCCAGTTAATGCAAATAATTCCCTTTAACTATTTCACCCAGTCCCAATTTTATCCCAACCAATCATCATCAATCTGTTCTCAGTAAAGAGTTTCTTTTGTTTTACTTCCTTTCTTCACTTTGTTTCTTTATGTTACATATGCTTGAAATCATGTGATACTTCATTTTCTGATTATTTTACTTAGCATAATACCATCAGGGTCCATTTGTCTTTTCATAAATGATAATATTTCATCTCCACTGCCTAGTAGAATTCTATTGCACACTCTCACACACACACAAACAAACACACACATCTTTGTCCATATATTTGTCAGTGGGTACTTAGGCTGTATTGCCTGGCATAGTTTGTAACATTGTTTTCCCCATAATTTAGTTGCATGTTCTTGATTGTTTTTTCACCATTTTATAGCAAAAAATTTATGATATTTCTATAGAGAATGAGATCATTTTGTGGTTTATTGAAATTTATTTTTAATTGATATTAGAAAAAGTTTTCATTTCACAAATCATCACTGGAAATACCATATATGTTTTAACATTACTAATAAATTAAGGAGAACATCCCTTGGGTTTCTTTCACACATGTGTTTTCACTGCTTTTAGTATTACTATGCTTTTCATACTCCATGCTTTTCAAACTCAAGGAATTCTAGGGAATTATATTTTGTTCAATTCTTATTTTTAAAAAAGGAGTGTGAAAGGATGCTTATGGTTTTACATATTCTATTACAGAATACATTTCTGAGCATAGAGCATGTTAACTAGAGAAGCTACCATTCAACAATTTTGCATATCCGACAAGGCAAATTTTGATCAACAACCAGTTGACCCCATACTTTGAAATCTTCACTACCCACATAATTCTGGAATGAGATATTTTAGGACTAATCCATCTTGCTATGAAATCTGGATATATATCTTTGTGCTTTAGCAGAATGAAAAGTAGCAGTTTCCTGGATGCCATCATGGTATACTCAAATAAAGACCAATAACTAAAATATATATGAAAACTATTGCAAATCCCATAAACATGCCCTACTTAACTCAATTTAAGAACATCCCCAACTGAAATTTCTCAAAATGAGATCTCCAATCCTAGCCTCTTTAATATCAGGCAACATGAAATGGAATATAAAGGAGAAGAAGTTCCAGGGGAAGAGAGTTGTCCTAATTGATTATGATTAAAATGTATTACTTTTGTCAATCTAAAAATCTCATGAACTTCAGAACTATTGCTGGGGGTCCACCCAGAATGCTGGGAGTGATGTACACACATGTACAAATCATGGATACCTATGATGTGTGCTGCTCATGGATACCTATGAGAGCATAGATACAAAGCATGGGGGGGGGGGTGGAATAGAGGGAAGGAATTTATTGTTCAATTTTAGAAAGAACTTAATAATGACGAGATGTGTACAACAATATATTAGGCTGCATTACAAAGTTGTGAACTCCATTATCCTAACTAATATACTAGAAAAACTGAACAGAAATCTGGAAGGGATGTGATGATGAATGAAGTCAGACCTAAAATGCACATGACACTTTTATAGTTCCAAGTTAATGTGACACATTAGTTACTTTTTGCTTGCTGGCTGTTTACAAGAATTTTGGCTGGGAATATAAGGGAAGAAAAATGTCTAATAAAGAAAGTTAGTTATTCAAGAAATGCAAAGTTTTATCTTAAAAGCAAAGTAGATATGAATGGAACTGCTCCATCAGATGTAGGGATGCAAGACAAGGACCTTCTTTTTACCCCTTCCCTTTCTTGTCCAATCTGCACTGACCCTCACGGACCACAAAAGAGCTTAGATTTCCATAAAATTCAACTTCTATCCATCCTCTGGACCAAGAGCCACCTCATGATTTGTACTACCAGCATGAATTTCTGAATTGGAAGCACTTTTATAGTCAACTTTCAGGCAGAGACTCTTGTGAAGTATTTTACAAGGGCTTCTTAAACAAGGCTATGCACATTGTAAATATTATAAGTAAAAGAAGGAGTGAGAGCCTGTAAGATAAAGGCTGCACAGCTTCCTCTTCCATCTGTTTTACTTGATGTTAAGTATACATAATGCTACTTTTATGTTCTAATTAAATCAACAAATACAATGCAGTACTTGCATTGTAATACAGTGCAATAATTTTAGATAAATACATAACTAAGAGACACTTCCTTCTGACCATAAACAACTGTTTAGGACTCCAGGCCCTACACAAAACTGTGTTTCATTCACAGCTGCAGTTAGGAGTATGACTTGCTTTAAGATAATAGGCTAAGAAATGAACTTAGAAGCTGGAAATAATGGTCCTTAATCTCTTTTTCAGGAGTGTTTGACCATCTTATAGTCAAAGGACATTGCACCAGCCTCCCCTACTTTGATGAAAAGATAAAAAAAAAATCAATCCAAATGATTTTTATTAAGCAACTTCAGAGTTCTTGGCATTTCAAAGGACACTATGGGGTAGAGATCTATTTAAAAAAAAAGTGCATGGTTCATGTCCTTTAAGAGCCTGCGAGCTACTACTGACAACAGAGACAAATCAATGGTTAATCCAAAATGTTTATCAGATTAAAGGCATGATTTTTTGAAGAGAAAAATGAAATTTTTGTGGAATAGTTATTACAGAAACACATAGAACTGTTTTATTATTAACTGTGAGCATGCAGCCACCCCCAATCTGAAGACAAAGAAGTTTCCTGATAAGACCTATAGATGGGTAAACATTTACAAAAGTCAAAAATTAATTCTAAAATACTGATTGACAATGAGGGTAAACTGAGGGTTTATAAAAAGCCAAACCTATGCTTGTAAAATTAAAATCCTTAATACAATGCCCTATGAAGGAGGATAAAATATTTCTAATCCTCTTTCTGGAAGTAAGTAGTTTTTTGTTTTTTTTTTTAAATCTTATTACTATAAACTTGCCATTTTTTAAACTTTATAAAAAGCTTTTGATAAGAATCACATTACCATAGTTTCATGTAAAGCATTTGCAGTAACACTTTTGCTGAATATCTTGTAAAAATTTTTCAACTCTATTTCTAAGACTTATAAGATTATGGGTGACTTTTTTGTCACTTTATGTGCTTTCTGTGGATTATCTAGTCATTCAATTTGTTTCTCTTTCTTTTGGATATCTGCTTGCTATCTCTAATACTTCCGCTAAAGGAAATATAAAGACAGCTAAAGTTAAATTTATCACCTTTAAGTTTATACATGCTGTAAAATTCAGTGGCTAAAGGAATTTTATCACCATATTTTACATTATCTAGGATGGCTTTCTCTTCAAATGCATAAAGAGCTTTGGGATATTCCAGTGTGCAGCCAGGTCAGTTAATTCATGGTTTGAAGCTTAGACACAGCAACACTGTTCTAATCACTAAACTGATACTAGTGTTGGCACACAGGAACAAATACTATAAAATGCAAGCAAAGAGCTCACAGAGCTAGGACAAAAGCATCTTGAATAAGAAAGACAAGAAATCTTCCACATACTTCGATTCAAATTCAAATTCTGCAGTTTGATTACAACAATGGTGACCTTGGATCAATTTATCTAAGCCTCAGAATCTTTACTGGTAATACTCCATCTCAGATTCTTGAACAATATTGGTCTCGCTCTCTCTCTCTCTCTCTCTCTCTCTCTCTCTCTCTCTCTATGTATATGTGTAAGAGAGAAAGAGCGAAGGAGGGAGAGATGAAAGAAACAAGGCATCAAGTAAGAGAGAAACAGAGAGGGGTCAGAGGCAGAGAGAATGTATCTATGTCACTGAGCTACATGTAGCATAATACATAACATAAAACCATACATAATTGTCATCTATGGGCATATATTTTGCCAGTGAAGAGACAATAAATTAACCCAATACTTGTCTGCTTTCTGCTTCTTATATTTAGGGATCTAAATGTCTGTTATAGGTTGAATGAAGACATGAATGTTCTCCAAATTTGTACCTAAAAGTCCTTCAGTAACTCAGGATGTAGTAGTACAGAGAAAAGGTCTTTACAACATGAACAAAGATAAAATGCCATTAGAATGAGCCTCCCCCTCTTCCAGTAGAGCTAATGAAAATTTACTAAGAACAAATTTTTCCCTTCTGGTGAAGAACTGAAGCACAGATTATTTAATATTATGTCCAGGGAAAAATCAGTGGTTAGCAGTTGAGTCAAAACTAAAATCAGTCCAGTTGTTCTTCTTCCATACCCAGTGTTAACTTGGAAAAAATAATTGGATTCAAGACCACTATTAGAGACCTTAGGAACACTTTTTAAATATGGTGTTTTAGAGGTAGTAGAAACATGCTAGAAAATCTGATCCATTCTTTAGAACACCCAGAAAAGACTACAAAACAGTAACCATACATTTTTATATGCGCTAAGACAGGTATTCTTTCCCAAGAAATTTGTTTTAATTTTCAGCCCCAAGTATCTCAGAATATGACCTTATATATAGATAGGATCTTACAAAGTGATTAAGTTAAAATAGAATATTAGAGTGGATGCAAGTCAAATATGATTTGTATTCTTATAAAAAGAGCAAATGTGGACATAGATGTAACTGAGGAAAAAAACAGAGAAAATGACTGACTGCAAGGCATGGACAGAGGTTGGAATAAATTCTACATTCACAGTTTTCAGAAGGAATCATCTGGGTTGACACTTTGATCTTGGACTTTTAGCCTTTAGAACTGTGAAAAAATAATTTTCTGTTGGTTAAATCATGCAGTCTGTGGTCTTTTACTATGACAGGCCTTGTAAAATAATACATTATTAGAGTTGGCAACTTTGCTGAATAAATAAATGGTCACTTACTTTCATGAAGATGTGAATGCAAGGAAGTTCTAAAACTACGACTTTGAAAATAGCTTATTTTTTTCTTCCTCTCTAGCACAAGCTAATATCTCTCTGCCTTTTTAAAAAATCTTTTAATGACTATTTGAAATATATCTATTATGTGATAGAAAAGCATGTTATGAGAAGTCACAGCACATGCCTGGCATTTATGCATGGCATAAAATATTTTGAAGATTATCTTTTTGTATGTGTGAAAAACATAATCTTATGATCAGTGTGAGGAGAAGTCAACTTCAAGTGTATCTTCAAGTAATGGAAGTGGTGACCAGTTACATGGAGTAATTATATGTGACCTGACTATATTTTGGAAGAGACTTACCAACATTAACTGTTTCAGAAGAGTTGATCATTAAGAAGTATTTCTGACAAGAATTAACTGATCATGATTATTAAGGCAAGCCCACACATCACCAGGGTAAAGAGGATACATAACTTTATTTATTTATGGTAGGTGAAAATGTTCTTTCATTTTATAAGGTTTATTTTGAGCCCTAAAATTAACATACTGGAATTGCCATGCAAACTAAATTGAGTTTCCCCAACAGGCATAAGATTCAACTTTCTAACTAAGATATTGTTAATACTTCTCTGGAAATGTCTCATGAACTTTTTCTATCTTGGGAATTTTAAGAATCAATATAAGAGTAGCATCTTTTGATTTCACTTCACAAAAGTCTTTATTCATTCATTAGCATTGCCAAAAGAACATATTATTCTAGAATTCCATGTACAACTACCATGTCAAGATACACATTATAATTAGGCAGAATCTTCCAATATATTCCTAGACAAATAGTTGTCAATATGCTTATGTACACAAAATATTTAGATTTTCCTTAAACTCCCATAAGAAATAGCTCCTACTACAGTTGCAGTGTAGTGCAGTGTATGCATAATATATGGGTAATGCTTGGGTGGAAAGGGTATACATACCATCCTATATTGTAGGAATATCCAATACTACAATGTTGCATAAAATTTTAAGCTTATCTATTCTTCTAAATTTAATTTATAAAAAGGTAAGGGTTAGTAACTATAGGAATAGGTAATCTAGTAAAGTAGCAAATCTGAACAAATATGAAAGTATGATTCAGGAAAATAAGCAATATGTAGTTTAACAGAGTTGTTCAAAATTCTTAAATACTTGAGTATCTTCATCTATTTGCCCTCAAGTAATTTTTATGTAACAAAAATGCCAATCTATTTCTCAATGGGTCTTTTGTAAATCGTATATCATACCACTTCTTTGAACACAATGCAGTAAAAATACGTTACATAAACTGACTCATTGCAAAGACTTGCCTGAACATTTTTGGCACTTTTAAAAGCATTAGGTCTCTATAGAAAAATAAATGCTCATCAATGCTCTTTATTACACTATTATAAAGTGAGACTGCTGGAATTTGAGCATATTAATATATGAGAAAAGAGTGAGCCCAAGGTTCATGTCAAATTCTTTTAGGTTGCATCCTAAAAAAGGCACCCAATACAGCACAGAAATTTCTCTTACATATTTTTATGTTACCTTTATATAACATGGTTCTTTTAGGAAAAGCAGCTGCTACTACACTATAACATCTACAGAGGAAAATGTAGCTCAAGCCATTTATAATACAAATGGGACATTTGCATTAACTTCCTTAGTACTATTTCCAAATATTGCATATTATATCGCTTATTTTGTTTCCCTACCTGACTCAGGTTTGCAGCAAAGATTACAGTAGAGTTTTAAAAACTGTATTTCCATACAAGATATTAATACTCAACTTTTAAAATCACTTGGAGCCCCAGTGCATAAATGTGTAATAGAAACAAAACAAAATAGGTCAGAAGTTGATGATCATATATGAGAAAAGTTTCATAGCCATTTGATGGTTGGTCAAATTTACACATCAATTGGATTTTTAAAACTATTTCATATTATACAACCTGAAGGTTTCCAAATTTGGATGAATTATAAATGCAGATAAAAATCAACATATTCAAGCTCCCAAAGAGAAAAATGCAGGTTCATCTATATATAACAATAGTGATCTGAACAAATATGACTTTGGAAAATTAACTATTAAAACTTTCTCTCAAGGAAAACCTGTATATCTAATATCTCCTTTTGAGTAATCAGAGATGGTCTCTTTATAAGAGAAAAAAAAATCCATCAAGTAAAAAATGTGCAATGACTAAAAGATTAAAATGATTGAAAGTGATAAGCAGCAGCAACTCTAGATGGCCCAGCAACCAAGCTGCTTGCCCATATCTGCTCCAGGGGAGAAGGAAATAAAAGTCTCAGTCTCTGGCCCAGCCACCCCAGCTGGCCCAGTGACCATGTCACATCTATATCTGTTCCAAGGAAGGAACAGATTATTATTATTATTATTATTATTATTATTATTATTATTATTCTCTGGTACATATTCTATAGACCAGAGAATAATAAGAGATTAATATGAAAACTTATATGTAAACAAGTTCAAATGAAATGGACAAAATCTTAAAATTATAATATGACTCTAGGCTGGATAAGAAATAGAAAACCTGAACAGACCAATAACAAGCAAAGCAATTGAACAATAATCAAAACTATTCCAGAAAACAAAATCCCAGACACGCAAGCTTTTATATGCAAGCTCTACAAACCTTCAAATATGAATTAATACTTATCTTCCTCATATGCTTTTTAAAAAATGAAATAAAAGGAATATTTACAAGCATAATTTATGAGATCAACATCATATTAGTACCAAAATCAAATAAAGAAAAAAAAAATGCAGGCCAATCTCTTAATGAACACACATGTTAAAATTCTCAATAAAATCCTAGCAAACCAAATCTACAATACATTAAAAGAATATACATCATAAACAAGTACAGTTTATTCTTGGGACACATGGTAGTTTAATATGTGAAAACCATCATATTAACATAAAGAAAGACAAAAAAACATTAGATCATAAGAATAACTGTGCAGAAATACTTTATTCAGAAAATACTTAATAAAGTGAAAATAAAATTCATTTATAATGAAAGCTTTTAGAAAAATGGGGAAAGGGGAACATGTTTTAACTTAATAAAAGTCATATATAACAAACTTATAGCTAGTTGCTTACTTAATAGTGAAAAACTAAAAGGCTTTCTGCTAAGATCTGGTACATGATTAGAGAGAGAGCAAGAGAACAAGAGAGAGCCCTAAAACATCCATGAGAAAATCAATTTACACAGTGAACATGTTCACAAATGATAGGCTATAAACAATATGCAAAAATGAGTTGTCTTCCTATATGCAAACAATTATCCTGAGGAGGAAAGAATTAAGAAAACCATCCCATTTAAAATCATATCCCAAAAAATTAAATATCTTGGAAGAAAACTAACTAGGAGGTGAAGGACCTGCAGAAATAAAACTAAAACACAAAGCTAAAAGTAATAGAAGATAATAAGAAATGGAAAGTTGTTCTTTGTTCATGAATTGGAAAAATCAGTATTATCAAAATGCTCATCCTACCCAGCAATTTAATCCCTAAAACTCTCACTAAAATCAATAGCCCAGGACCAGACACTTTCAAAAATGAATTCCACCTAACATTCAACTTTGGGAGTTTGCATAGTTCTAAGAATTTGTCTATCTCATCCAGGTTCTTATATTTGTTTTGCATACAGATGGTCAGGCTATGGAAACAATTCAAATGTTCCAAACCAGACAAATGGATCAGAAATTTGTGGTAAATGTACACAATAGAATATTATTCAGCAATAAACATGAAAAATTTGAGGCATGTGTGATAACATGGATTGACCTAGAAGAAATCATGTCATCAGAAATAAACTAGATATAAAAAGAAAAATATTGGATGATCTCACCTGTATGCTGGATATAGGGAAAACAGACTAAAGGACAAGTAAAATTTAAAACCAATTGTCAACAGAATTAAGTAAGAGAGGGGTCAAGGTGTAAAATTGGAGGAGGGATGGGTACAAAAGATTAATTTTATATACAATGATATAATATATATGTGTAATTAAAAATCAATTAATTAAAAAATCTAGATAACAATTGTCAAAAAAAATTGGAAGTTTTCCTGAAATTCATATTGAATCACAAATGAACCCAAATAACCAAAACTTTCCTGACTATAAAGATGAAAAATAGAGGTATTCTATCTACAAGCTTCAAATTACAATACACAGTTATAACTAAGACAGTATGGTACTGAAGTAAACATACATGGGAAAAGAGACCAACTGAATAGATTTAAATGCCCACAATTAAAGCATACATTTATGGATCACTAATCTATGACAAAGGAGCAACAAATACACAGTCTTTGAACAGTAAAGTCTCTTCAATTAATGGTGTTGAGAAAATTGGACTGCCACAGCAAAAGAATGAAATTAAACCATTATCTCCTACAATACATAAAAATCAACTCAATAAAAAGAACTGAAAAAATAAAATGAACGAAATATTAAGTTCTATGATTCAGAGTTGACCATGTAACTCAGTTGAACTTTATATTAATGGTAAATTCTGAATATCAATGCATGTATAAATATATGTGTATATATACATATATGTTGCATATATACATGAATATATATGTATACATATAAATGAAATCAGTATCATTTTTTTAGTGTTAGTTATGTAGAAATTTAAGTCTCTATAGATTTATTTTTAATGGACAATAATTTTATGTGAATGTTTCAAATCTCAGTAATTACCTATAATCTAGCTAAGAAAGAAACAGAAAGTAAAGCCCAATCATAAAAATATACACAAAAGGAATTGAGAAAAGAAAAAAAGTGTTTTTTTTTTTAAAGTCTCTTCTGCTCACTTCTATTTTTCTCATTTCAACTAATATATAATTACTAAGCACAAATTCATGGAAAAAAAATGATTTACTGAAGCTATTAGCATGGCCACAAGTCAAACAAGCCAATTACAAAAGAAAAATATGTACAGGCAAATAGGAAAACAGAAAAAAAAATTTAACACAAATTAAATTCTGTATCTAGTGAAGGTCATATCTGATAAAATGGGCTGGCTATTATGCTTTAACTTGGACACAGTTGAGTGGGTTGTATGGGCAACAACCAGAACCTATTACTAACAAATGTAAGTCCTATCCAATGGAGTTATCAGTGTTTTCACTTCACTGTGCAATTTCTGTATGTATTCTTTTGTTAACTAGAAGCAGAAGTTGAATATATCAAAGGATGACTATTACGATATTCATGAAGAAAAAGTGTAGGGTGGTAAAAATGCTGATGCAAGAGATAGATTCTTATTCAATTAAAGTAGCACTTCATAAAAATCTAGTATGTGAGCTAATAAAATTTCAAATCCTCTAAAGGCTGAAACACTAAAATATACAAGTGCATTTTAAATGAATGAATTCTTAATGAAGAGTACTGTATTCATACTTTAGATTTAGAAGACTCAAGTTTAATTTTAAGTTTTCTCATCTATCTTCTAATTGCAAAAAATTTCTAATCACTTTAGGTCTGTCCCCTAATCCATAATTGAGCATAATTATGTTAATTCTTTTGTTTTTACTAAATGGCTATAAGACCCTAGTAAACTTACCTGATCATATCATAAGTGAAAACATATAAACTGTAGTAAAGTATAAAGGGCTATGGAAATTAGCTGTAGCTAACAGTAGGAAGATATTTGATATACATGGCTTGTAAGACACTGTTATCATTCATTCAGAAATTATGTTCACCACACACATGAGGAAGAACAGTGGGAAGTATAGGTCTTTGGAAACAGATACTTCTATGTTTGAGTCCCATTTTAAGTAATTCTGATCTATGTAACTTGAAAAAACAACAATCTTATTCTCTGCAAATAATAGTATCTTCCATACAGAATGCATAGAAGCCCTCTTGAAGAAGGGAATCAATCTGTCACTCTTTTCAAGGGGGGCATATTAGCAGACAACCTTCAGCTGTTACTGCTTTAAAGTACATATACAGAGAACCACTTAGTCCAAACTGCTAACTTTGGATACCAAAGTGGGGTGTCTCAAATCAAACGACTAACAAACAGAATTAAGCACATCCCTCCAGGCCTACACCACAATTCTAATGGAACTTTCTAGCTCCAGATCTCTCTGTGGTGTCCACTGAAACTGAGTGGGAAGGTGGTGAGTTTGTCTTCTCATTTGGCCTACTCCTGCTTTCTTTCATCCCTTTCACAGGCATTGTTCCCCAAAGCAGCATGTGTCACAAACCTTCACATTGAAGTCCATGTTAAAGTCAGCTTTGGGAGGAGGCTAACCCATCACAAAGAACTACTAATAAGTAAAGAAAGGGCCTTATTATCCAATAAGAAAGTGATGTCATGATTACCCTTAAACAATTATTTCAACTGTAAGCTTCTACATGATAATTACTGCTACTACCACTGCAGTGAAGATACTGGCACTTAATGAAGATAGTTTACTTTGACAATGAAAAGGATGTTTCAGGCCCAATATCAATTATAGAGAACTGTAATGATTACTTCAATATTGTAGGTCAAAATAGGCTTACATATTAAATATCCACATAAATACAGGATAATTGTTTTCTTGATACTTATGATGACATCTCAAATTTTCTTTTGTTTTCAAATTGGGATTATAATTGTAGGTAACAAAATCCAATGAAACAACTCTAGTGATCTCTTCTAGATGTTGTTTTCTATATCACAGTGAGTGACTGTGCTCTTATAACAAAATGCCTAAGGAACATTAATTAATAAAGTTTTAAAATATGACACAATTGACACAACAAAATCAACTCAAACTTACACATAATAACACTTGTAATGGTAACATTATATTTATAACTATGAAAACAAAAAAAAGGGTATCTGCAGTAAATAAGATGGCATAAAGGGTATTAAAGTTTTAGAGCTTATGCTGAGATTACTAGATAGCAATGAACAAGTTATACCTATATGTGCTGCACACTAAATCCAGTTAAATAAATAATTTAATCATCATAATTTCAGAAGAGTGAACTAATAGAAATATATCACTTTCTAGTATCCAAGATAAAGAAAGTGCAAATTTATGAAAAACATGACATTCCTCATAACTCATTTTGATCAAATCTATCACCATTTTTGTTTTGCCTTTTAAAAATTTTTCTTATTTTGTTTTTAATTTATTTATTTATATATATTTCACATCATTTCAGTCCCTGGGGGTCATCCACCACCTCCCCTTCCCACCCACTCCAGCTGGTCCCCACTCGCCCCTTGTGCAGTTTCATTTGGTTGATCATATATTAGTGAAAATATTTGGTTTCTGTCCCTTTCTATCTGGCTCGTTTCTGCTAGAATGATTTCTTCTAGGTACATCCAGGTTTCCATAAATTCATCAAATGTGTCATTTTTAATTGATGAGTAATATTCCATTGTCTATATGTACCACATTTTTTTCATCCAGTCATCTGTTTTGGGGCATTTAGGTTGCTTCCATGTCCTTGCAATTATAAATTGTGCTGCAGTAAACATCCGAGTGCAGGTGTCTCTTTGTACCCACATATAGATCTCTTTTGAGTAGATTCCCAAGAGAGCAATTGCTGGGTCAAATGGTAATTCCATTTTCATTAACTTGAGGGTCCTCCATACAGCTTTCAATAGTGGTTGGACTAGTTTACATTCCCACCAACAGTGTGGGATTTCTCTCCACATCCTCGCCAGCAATTCTTGTTGTCTGTTCTTTGGATGTGGGTTATTCTTACTGGTGTAAGGTGGTATCTCATTGTTGTTTTGATTTGCATTTCTCTTATTACTAGTGAAGTTGAGTAGTTTTTCATGTGCCTGTTGGCCATTTGTATTTCCTCATTGGAAAAGTGTCTTTTTAGTTCTCCCCATTTTTTGATTGGGCTTTTTGTTTTGCATTTGTTTAGTTGTGTGAGTTCCTTGTGGATCTTCATTATTAAGCCCTTGTCACTCATGTGGAGGGCAAAGATTTTTTCCCATTCGGTTGGGCATCTTTTAGTTTTTTCTGTTGTCTCTTTTGCTGTACAGAAGCTTTTTAGTTTGATGTAGTCCCATCTGTTTATATATTCTTTCATATTTTGCCATCTGCAGATGTTTTCAGAAAGGGATTTCTGAACTGTAGTTCATGGAGAGTTTTGCCCAAGTTTTCCTCAATGTATGCTACGGTTTCAGGTCTGACCTCTAAGTCTCTTATCCATTTTGAGTTTATTTTTGTACATGGGGTAAGGGAGATTTCTTGGTCCATTTTTTTGCATGTCTTAGTCCAATTTTCCCAGCACCATTTATTGAAGAAG